>CM053587.1:347857410-347886499 GCA_028646515.1 Pseudochirops corinnae
GTGATGATGATGATGAAGATGGTGATGGTGATGATGATGATAGTGATGATGATGATGGTGGTGATGATGAAGATGATGATGGTGGTGATGATGGTGATGGTGATGATGATGGTGATGATGGCGATGAAGATGATGGTGGTGATGATGATCGTGGTGATGGTAATGATGATGGTGATGGTGATGATGGTGATGGTGATGAAGATGATGGTGATGATGGTGGTGATGATGATGGCGATGATGATGATGATGGTGGTGATGATGATGGTGATGATGATGATAGTGATGGTGATGATGGTGATGATGATGGTGGTGGTGGTGATGATGGTGGTGGTGATGATGATGATGATAATGGTGATGGTGATGATGAAGAATATGATGGTTATGGTGGTGATGATGATGATGGTGGTGGTGGTGATGATGGTGATGATGATGATGGTGGTGATGATGATGATGGTGATGATGGTGATGGTGATGACGAAGAAGATGATGGTGATGATGGTGGTGATGATGATGATGGTGGTGATGATGATGATGGCAGTGATGGTGATGATGATGGTGGTGATGAAGATGATGGTGATGATGGTGGTGATGGTGATGATGATGGTAATAATGATGATGGTGGTGATGATGATGATGGTGATGGTGATGATGATGATGGTGGTGATGGTGATGATGAAGATGATGGTGATTATGATGGTGATGGTGATGGTGGCAGTGATGGTGATGATGATGATGGCGGTGATGAAGATGATGGTGATGATGAAGATGATGGTGATGGTGATAATGGTGGTGATGATGATGATGGTGCTTTAAGGTTTTCAGTGTACTTTAGAAACATTATCTCATCTGGTCCTCAGCACCGTGCTGGCAGGTGCTGTTATGATCCCCAGCTCACAGGTGAGGAAACTGAGGCAGGCAAAGGTAGGGTAGGCTTGCTGTGATCACACCACTAGGAGGTATCTGAGGCTAGATTTGAACTCAGGGCTTCCTGATTCCACCCGCTGTCCCACCTGGCTGCCATTCTCAGGGGAGCTGGTTCCCTGCTCTGCTCCTTGGGCCATGGGAAGACCCCAGCTGGCCCTCTGCCTTGTGGGCTCCCCATGTCACCCCATGTGCTGGAAAAAGACTAGGGAACGTGGAGATAGAAGGGGTGTGAGGCTCCTGGGGGTGTGGAGGAGGCTTATTTTTATTTCATGATGAGTCAGACTTTTGACTATTCCAAGAAGCCTCTGCCTGATAAATCTGCCCCAGGAGATGGGGAAGAAGGTGTTTCCCAGTTGTTGGCCCCCACTATAGAAGTGACAGAGGGGGTGGGATGGGGCTTGGCCTCAGCCTTCTGTCCCGGGGTGGGGAACCTTTGTCTCTGGTTGGAGATAGCAGGGGCTGCCTTTAGCCGCAGGTTGGCCTCATGGAGGAGTCAGGGAGCCTGGGTTTCCATAGCCATCTGGGGGCCTTGAAGGCCCCATGGACAATTGCCCTCACCTCCTTGGAGTCTCCCAGAAAAGGGATACTTGGGCCTCCTGCTTCCCAGGGCAGTGTGGGAAAGTGCTTTACCCTCCTGGGTGGGCTCCAGAAATGGGAGTCCATGTTAGCCCCTTACATCGTGGGGAAAGGAGGTTGGGGGCACAGGGGTGGGGGTGGGTGGGCCTGTGCATGGAGCAGAGCCAGACATACCAGGGATCCTGTCAGGCACCTGTGTGTTAAGTGCTGAGGATACAGAAGGATGCAGGCACGGCGTCGCTCTTGGGGGTCACAGAGGGCACGCAGACAGCTGTGGACAGACAGGATGCTTAACGGACTGCTTCGGGGAGAATCTCAGAGGGAGTGTTAGGGTAGAGTGCCCCTGGTGTGCCAGGCCCTGTGCCTGCCCTGACGGGTAACATAGTGCACAAAAGGCTGAAAGCGGGGGTGGAGGGCGGTGCCTGGAGAAGTCAAAGATGTGCAGAGTAGGGCAGCCAGGTGAGGTCTTGGGCTCCCTCCTTCAGAGGAGGCTCCTCCAGCTCTGTGGCTGTGACTCTTCCTTCTCCCTCACCACATAGACTCGGTCCATTGGTGAGTCTCATCCACGACCTCCCCACACCTGGCCTGGCACTCTGGCTGTCACTGGCTGCCTGCCTCTGGTCTCTCCCCTCCTGTCCATCCACGAACTCTTCTCAAAGCACAAAGCTCAGCTGCTGTGTCCTTCCTACTGTTCCATAAATGGGGGAACCCCCCCTGTTGCTTCCAGGATGAAGCAAAAACTGGCCCCCATTGGGCAGTCAGACTCTAGCTCCTTTCCAGGCCTACCACAGGTTATCTTGGCCATCTATGGTCCCGCCAATGCCAAGCTGCCCTTTTGGCTGCCATGTTTCTCTGCTCACCAACTCATTGATGGTGTCATCAGCCTTGGGGTCCCATTGAGCAGTCATTGCAGGTTCTTAGCTGGGTCATGTGACTGTCGAGGGTCCCGGGGTGCCCTCCTCCAGTTGCTTTGTAGAGAAAAGGCCTCACCACTGCCATCATGACTTCTCAAGTAGGTGATGCTTGGGGGACCCAGAGAAGGTGTTCTCCCATTTGAAATGTCAGCTTGTTAGCCAGACCCTTGGCAGAAGGGCTGCGGGCGGGGAATGGGAAGAAAGAGAAAGAGCTGGAAATCAGGTTGCTGCTTTCTGCCCACGTGGGGCCCTTTTCTTTCTTTGGCTCCTCAGAGGTAGCACCTGCTGATGTAGCCGTGAGCTCCCTCCTACTGGGGCGGCAGAAGCAGACTCCATCCTCCAGAGCCAGAGGCGCTAGTTAGCCACTTTCATGGAGGACCCCCCACCCCCCGTATCAAGGCAGTGGAAGAACGTTTGGAGGTCCCGCGCTGTCATGTGTGATGAGGGAGCTGAGGCCCTGAGATGGGTAGTGATCCAAGCAAGGTCTTTCATTTTAGGGAAGGCCTTTCAATGCTAGACATCATGTGATGAACGTTTATTAGGCTCCTTCTGATAAAGTGATAGGGGAGGTATACAGAGATAAAGGTACTACCCCCTGAAGCAGCTGATAACAGGCCAGGAGAATGGCCTTGGAGACTTCCAGGCCACATTTAGAGAGAACTAAAGTCCACAAAGCAATCTCCCTTATAGCAGCCCTGGGAGCTAAATACCATTTCACAGATGGAAAAACCAAGGCTCGGAGGTTCACATCTTGTTCCCGGCCCCCAGCCAGCCAGTGACAGGAGTCAGATGGTGTCCCAAGTCCCTCCTGCCTCCACCTGAAAGCACAGTGACATAGACCCAGAAGAGGCAGTCAGGGCTGCGACGTCTGCTCCGGCAGCGGCTTATCGGGGTGTCCTGGAGATACTAGAATCGGGCCTCAGGGACTGTTCTTCCCCCTTCTTTTAGGTGCTTGGGAGAGCAACAAGCCAGTCTGCATGCCGGCAAGGGCCCCACTCATCCTGCAGAGAATAGTGGCGTGGCTCTCACGCCAACCTACCTGGACAGCCCTCGAAAGGTGAGCAAGTATGGCCCCTGGAGGGCCGCAGCTGGCGCTGTCTAACATCCCCTCTGACTTCCTGTGGGCCTTGGGAGTGAGCTGATCCATCCTTTTCTTCCAGAATGCTTCACTAATTACTCTCCCACTAACTGGTTGAATTCCCTGCTCTGGGTAGTTGCTGGCCAGCCTCTGCTGTAATTTCAGCTGCTGAGAGTATCCAGGTGGCCCTGACCAGCACCCCAGGAACCCGCAGGCTTTCCCTTGATCATAGCCCTAGCTTTTCTGGATGATGGGCTGGTGAAGCCCATGCCATTCTCTGTTGTTGGAGCCATGCGGCCCAAGGCTTGGGAAACCGGCGAGCTCCTGGAACGGGAGTGTGCTCCCTGGTGCCAGTATCTGGCTTTGGCCACACTTGTCACAACGTAGCAGATCCAGAGAGAGCATCAGTGCTCTCGAGGACGTGGACGTTATCACAGACTTGCGTGACTTTCACAAACACATCACTGGCGTATTTTACGTGTGCCTGGCCTGCTTCGTCAGGGTAGGCGGGCACCCGGGCAAGTTTATTGTATTTGTTTTCAGTTTTTTTGCTTTTAAATTAGGAGCATTTCTCAACCCTTTAGTCCCAGAGGATGTTCCTTTTGTTCATCATGAAAGAAACATAGACTTAGATAACTTAATTTTTGAAAATTAACAACTAAACATTGTTGTTAAAAAGGCAAGCTTTTAAAAACAAGACGAGAGACCCCAGATTGTTCTGGAGATATCACGGTGTACTTGGGCATGGCCCAGATGAAGGCCTTTGCAGTAGACTTGGCCATCAGACCCTCTGCCACTGGGCCTTTGTTCTAGTCAGAGGCGATTCAGTCTCTTCTCAGCTGAGTAGGGGAGGAATTTAGTGGGAGGGCCAAGGGAGGAGGGGGCTTTGTTATTTTGCTGAGAAAATTATTAGTTCCCAGAATCAGAGACATCCACACTCAGCTGTTGTCAAGATACCCCACTAGATGTGTGATCTCATCTGTGTGGAGGTTCCCTCCACCCCTGCAGATTGAACCTGAGCTTGTCGGCCTGTCCCGTGTGACTTGTCACGTTGTCACATTCAAACACAATCCCGGCACCCCTTCACAGATCCCGTCTGAGAGCCCTTGTTGGTGTCTCATTTAGAGCTGACTGTGCCTGAGGTTGGCTTGCTGGGACCCCGGGTGAGAAGCTGGAGGGCTCATCAGATTGATCTGATAGCTTTCCAAAGAACATTTCCCGTTTGTGCAGTGACGAGCACCATCTGAGGCACTGGGGTGTGTTGATGGTGGACAGCCATAGGTGGGCATGCGTGGGCATCCTTGATTCAGGCCCCACATTAGCAGGCATTACCAGCATGCCTTGTCTGGGCACCCACAGGGCTCAATCCTCATTAACCTTGTCAGCAGCTTGGGCCGAGGAAGTCCAGGAGTGTTCTTTGGAGTACAATTTTGTTCCAACTTCAGCCAAGCTTTGGCTCACCTGGCAAGCAGCTCCCTGGGTATTAGGAGAGGCAGTTGGGAGGCAGAGGGGGTGAGGCCAGAGGGAGCAAGGCATGTCTGTCTCAGGAGATGGGGGTGCCTTGTGTGCAGGGTGCAGTTGCCACATCTCTCCTTCTGAGCTCAGCAGCTGGAGCCTTGGTCTGGTTTGCTTTTCTTGTGGCTCCAAGAATCCTATCTACTGTACACAGCATGGTGTAGTGTGGCTGTCTTGGGGGTCTGATTCAAAGGTTTGGGAGACTTGCCTGGCCTGGAGGCCCAGCCCTGCCACTGACACGCTCCTTCACCTTGGACAGATCTCCATGTTGGAGAATCACAGCTTAGAAGAGACTTAAAGGGCATCTGGGCCAAAGTCTTGTTCTCTTCTCCATCAGGGACTAGGCACAGCTAACCCGCTGCAGCTCCCCAAACCTCAGCATGATGGGCCAGATATGTCAATAGGACTTGTACATAAGGAAGCACAGGGAGGGAGTGGTCAGGAGCCACTTCACAGGAGAAAGGCGAGACGTGGTGGTCAGAGTGGACCCTCATGATCAGACCAAGCCGGCAGAGACAGATGTGGCAGCCAGCAAACAATCTCCACCACTGGCTACATAGATAGTCGGGTGGGTTCCTCTGCCTGCATCCTCGAGCCGCAGGGCTGGAGCCAGCTTGGGATCCACATTCCAGAAGAACCATCGGCAAAGTGGAGTTAGCTCAGAGGAGCCTGATGGGTATGGCTGGGGACTGGGAAACGTGCCATCTTCAGGCTGGTTAATGACTAATAGGGAGCTGATGTTCAGAATAGCTAAGGAACTAGTAAGAAGGTGCCCAGTTACCCTAGATAAATTTGAGTCACTTGCCCCAGAGGAATCAAACCACATCCTTAGATCCTAAGAAAAGCTGGTGGATGTACTTGAAAGACCTTGGAGAATTGGCGAGTGCTGTAGGTCTGGAGAACGCCAGTCATGATTTTCATAAAAAGGAAGAGAGCATTGTCTGCTGAATGTGGGCCAGAGAGCTTGTGTTTGGGGAAATCACTTTGGTGTTTGAGTCATGTCAGACTCTCCGTGACCCCAGTTGGGGTTTTCTTGGCAGAGATACTGGAGGAGTTTGCCATTTCCTTCTCCAGCTCATTTTATAGATGAGGAAACTGAGGCAGACAGGGTGAGGTGACCTGTCCAGGGTAACACAGTTAATGAGTGTCTGAGGCTGGGTTTGAACTCAGGGAGATGAGTCTTGTGGCTCCACGCCAGCGCTCTGTGCACTGTGACCCCGCTGCTGAAAATCTTGCACAGTGGATCATGAAAGAGAAGGCCTGTGACCACACAGAATGGGGAGCACTGATTACCCAGTGCCATCATGGTCCTGCCAGACCCTCTTTGTCTCCTCTTCTGGCAGGGTTACTAGACCAGCAGGTGAGAGAAAGGCTGGAGATAGAGTTTGCCCTGATAAAGTGTCTCATACCATTCTTCTTGGGAAGATGGAGCGATGTGGCTGAGGAAGGTGCAGACGCAATCAGGCCAGGGGAGTCAAGGAGCAGTCAGCCCCTCACTAGCGGGCGAGAGGCTTCCAGTGATGAGCCCCAGCAGTGGGTGCTCAGCCCGTGCAAGGAAACATGTTTACTGGTGGCCCGCATACCAGGTTCTCAGATGACACTAAGCTGGGAGGGAGAATCAACCCGCCAGATGCCAGTCAGGGTTTGCAGCGATCCTGCCACCAGCATGGGAGGGGGCATGTTAGCAGGGGGCCTGAAGAGGGTTTGGGGGCTCAGTGTGAGGTGGCAGCCAAAGCCTTGACACCCCCCCCCCCCCATAGTGGGAGCCGATTCGTAAGCTGGGATGTCCCGAGAAGGCGGCCAGGACACTAAAGGGACTTGAGAACAGGTCACAGGGGCATCCCTGGGCTATGGAATGGCTGTCTTCATGTATATGAAGGGCTGTCATGCCAAGAGAAATTGAGGTTTTTTTGTTTGAACTCAGAGGGCAGAACCAGGAACATTGGCAAGAAATTGCAAATAGGTCAGTTAGGAGAGCTGTCACTGGCCACCTGGAGAGACTTTTGGCCCTGCTAGGTCTGTTATGTTGGAGCTGGGGGCTACTGAGGCCGCTTCCAACCCTAGGATTCTGGCGTTCTGGGCACCAGTGTCTTCTGAGGACATGGTGGCTGCCTTCCAGTGTTTAGAGAAGGGGGCCCAGGATTGCCCACTTGTTGGATAAAACTAGAACCAGCCCGAGAGCCTGAACTTGGCTCGGTATCAGGCAGGACTTCTTAATCCTCTGTGAGTGGAAAGAGATGCCAGAGGACGGAGTGAGGTTCCTGCCAGTGCTCAGGTGCTGCAGAGGAGAGGCCTGCTTCAGGCCAGGCCTGGGCTGGGTACCTTTGG
Source organism: Pseudochirops corinnae (assembly GCA_028646515.1). NCBI lineage: Eukaryota > Metazoa > Chordata > Mammalia > Diprotodontia > Pseudocheiridae > Pseudochirops > Pseudochirops corinnae. Next base: position 347,864,746 of record CM053587.1, read on the forward strand.
AGGGCTGTGTTCCTCAGTGACCATCATTTGGCCACCTCTTGGCAGAGATCCTGGAGCGGTTGGCCATTTCCTTCTCCAACTCATTTTACAGATGAGGAAACAGAGGCCAGTGGGGTTAAGTGACTTGTCCAGGGTCACCCAGCTAGTAAGTGTCTGAGGTCAGATTTGAACTCAGGTCCTCCTGACTCCAGGCCTGGTGCTCTGTCCACTGTACCACCTAGCTGCCCTACTCTTAAGCCCACATTTTCCTGGGAGAATCAGTAAGTACACATAAGGTGTCCCCTTTAAGCTCTAGAAGGGGAAAGTCTGCAGAGAAGTGGGGCCAGGAGGGGATGAGCTCTGCCCTGGGCATGTCGAGGTGGAACAGCCTAGCAGGGCATCTAGCTCAGGGCGAGCAGTGTGTGATTGGGGAAATGGGCCCAGACCCTGGCAGAGAGACCGGGGGTCCCTTGGAGAGGCTGTCTCCTGCAGCCCCTCATTTACACCAGGAAAGGGCTAGTGACTTGTCCAAGCAGTAAGGGGCAAAGCTGAGTGACTTTGAGCTCATATGTCTTGAGATCAAGGGAGGCCAATGAAGGAGAGGCCTCTGAGGAAACACTCTGGCCTTCCTGCCTCCTCTGTGGCTGATCCCAGAGAGTGGGGAGCAGGCTCCCTAAAGAGGGATGACCTGGGCAGTGTGGCAACTGTCCTAAGGAAGGCAGGCCAGTCCAGGAGTGCTGGCTGTGGGGGCAGGGGACATGGGTTCGAATCCACTCTCTTCCTCTCCCTGGGCCTCATTTTCTCCTTTTGTAAACTGAAGGGGTTGCACTGGGAGGTCTCAGGGCTCTGTGAAAGGATCCTGGGGTTCTCTGTGGAGGGAGGAGACTTCTGGGAAATGACAGCTATGTTTGACAACAGGAAGAGGAAAGTAAGCGATCCAGGAAGGAGAGAAGGGGACAGACCAAAGGAGATCCCAGGAAGCCCCCAGGATGGGTCCTGGGGCATGGGGCGAGTCTCAGCCCCTCCCTCAGACAAGGACCGGGGGCCTGCTTCCCTGCCCCTTGCTCTCAGGCTTGGTGGAGAAGGAGAAGCAGATTAGGGGCCTGAGTGCGAATTCCTGCTCTGTCGCTTCCCACCTGTACAGCCTTGGGCAGATCACTCCATTCACTGGGCCTCAGTTTCCCCTTCTTTACAGTCCTCTCCAGTTCTCAGGCTCAGATTCTTTCCCTGTGTTTGTTGGGGAAGAGGAACCCGTGGAGGAAGGCGTCCCAGGATCTGTTCCACAGGCTGCTCATTTCGGGCATGATGGGACAAGCCCCCTGCCCTGAATTCTTTCTTTTCCTTTTGTCTCTCGGGTCTTCCTTGGCATCCTCTGGCTTAGCACAGTGCTTGGCTCTGAGCTGGTGCTTCATAAACGCATGCTGCCTGCATGCCTGACATGACGACATTATGGAGGTGTGCTCAGCTTGAGTTTGGTGTTGTGCCTGCTCTGTGCCCATGGATGTAGGACCTCTGGGACCCTGGCGTCTGTGGAGCTGGAGAATGTGCACCCCTCAGAGCGCTGGGAAGGCCTGGGGTCTGGGGCCTTGTTCCCTGCTACCACAGGCACCTCTCTGCTCCCTGCATCCCCCCCATTCCATGGAGAAGTCTTTGATTTTTTTCATTTCCTGTCCTGTTCTCCCCTCCATTTTATATGCCTCTGCCTTGCCCACTGCCCCTGGTGATTGCCTGCTGGTGCCCGTTTCTGTTTCTTCACCACCTCGACCCGACTGCTGCCTCTTCCTTTGCTGCCTTCAGGAGGGGGTCTTCTTTACAGAGTCTGTCCGCAGCCCACGTATGGCACCATCCACCTTCTATCCCCAGGTCAGTCGAACCCCCTGCCACCTCTGCTACCCACACAGACCAGTAGAGAGGTGGCTATGGACTCAGGATGGTGCCTGAATCAGGGCCCCCAGGCTGAGTGTCCTCCACTGAGAGCCAGAAAGGAAGAAGGACATCCCTGAGGAGCCAGGTCATGTGACCAGATGGCCCCCACAGCACTCCCCCTCCTCCTTAGGACGGCTTCTTGGTCCTCCTTTGGGCTGTTTGGGCCTTGGCTGTTGCTGGGTTGGTGCCCATCACCAGCATCTTCACTTGGGAAGCATCACTTGGCTTGAGACCGTTACCTGGATCGGGCATGTTTAGGGTTCAAGGACTGACAAAGTCCTGTGTCTGTGTGGGAGGGGGTGTTTGGTGTTTATGATATGCGGGGGTATGCACATGGGGAGGGTGTTTGGGTATGTGCACATGTGTGTGCATTTGGAAGTTGTGTATGGTGGTAGTGTGGGTGTAAGCGGCACTGGGAGCATATACCCTGCACTCTGGCTTGGCAGGGCCTCCAAAGGTCCAGAGAAATGGAAGGACTCGCCCAGGGCCACACAGGTAGTAAGTAGCACCACCAGGCCTCTACCCCTCCTGGTCATCTGGCTTCAGGCCAGAGCCCTCCCCACTGCCCTGGGGCCCTCTCTTGCTCCTGGGGGCTCTCCCCTCCCTGGGGGCTCCAGGACAGCCTCTGGGCAGAAACAGCAAGTGGGCCACTGTTGAGTACAGTGGAAAAAGACAAAAGGGAGAGGTTCACAAGGCACTATCTTCTTGGCCTTTCAGAAATGTAATGGCCTTCCTTCCTTTCTCTCTCCCTCTCTCCTTCCCTCCTTTCTTCCTTCTTCCTCTCCCTCCCTCCTTCCTTCCTTCCTTCTTCTCCCTCCCTCCTTCCCTCCTTCCTTCCTTCACTCCTTCCTTCCTTCTTCCTCTCCCTCCCTCCTTCCTTCCTTCCTTTCCTCCCTCCCTCCCTCCTTCCTTCTTTCTTTCCTTCCTTCCCTCCTTCCTTCTTTCCTTCCTTCCCTCCTTCCTTCCTTTTTTCCTTCCCTCCTTCTCTTCCTCCCTCTTTCCTTCCTCCTTCTCTCTCCCTCCTTCCTTCCTTCATTTGTTCATGCCCCCTTTCCTAGGGCCTGGCTTAGAACAGGAGCCTCGCTCTGGGTCTGACAGGCCCTGTGCTTGAGGCTCCCATGGTGCTCAGGGATGGAAGGGGAGGGAGAAAATGAGCATCTCCTAAGCCCCTCCTGTGTGCTGGGCCTGGCTGAGCCCTTTGCCAGTGCTCTCTCACTTGCCTGGCCAGACTTTGTCTCATCTTGCGGCTGCTCTTCATCTTCCTCCTTGCCACAGCTGGGCGGACGGGGCAGAATCTGCATGAACTGTTTGCAGGGGCAGTCATGTGCCCTTTGGGATTCAAGCAGTAAGATTTAGGTTGCTGATGGTTCCATGGTTAGGGTCAAGAAGACCTGAGTTCAAATCCAGCCTCAGATACTTCTTACCTGTGTGCCCCTGGGCAAGTTCCTTCATCTGTCTGCCTCAGTTTCCCCATATTTAAATGGGGACACTAATAGCAGGGTAGTTGTGAGGATCAATGTGATGTTTGCAAGGCACTCAGTACCCAGCATGTAGTCAGCAGGTGCATAATAAATGCTCCAGGGATGGCAGCAGAAAGGGCCCCACATTCTCTGCTCCAGATTCCTTCCTAGCCGAGGGGTCGCTTTTGTTCCTGGCAGAGGCACTGTGGTACTATGGACAGCGCCGTCCTTCTCCTGGCTAGCTATCATAGCTCGCTCTGCCTGGAGGCACGGGACCAGGGTTCACATCCCAGCTCTAGGCCTTGGCACACCACTCCTGCCTCGGACCCGTTTCTTTTTCTGCCCGATGGATATACTGATGTGCCCTGCTTATCTTCCCAGGCACTTAGGAAGAAACTTCTTTGTAAAGCACCATATGACTGTGAGTTCTTATTAAGATCCAGGCCGTCTGGTGCCTGGAGGCTCACAGTCCTGGCACAGGGGGCTGGACGTACTCTTTGCCTGAAATGGAGAGAGAGGCTCACAAGCAGCGCCCCAAGGGCCGCCATCGCCCACCTGCCATCAGGCTGTCTCTCGGGGCGCCTCCTGGGAAGGTGGGCCAGGCCTGGACACAGCCCTTCTCAGCAACGCTGCCATTCAGGCTGGCACTGACCAGAGCCTCTCCTCTCTGGCTGTCTGGGGAGCCCAAAGGGGACGGTGCTGCTGAGGGTGCTGGGGAGCAGCTGCTTTACCAGCAGAGCTACTAGATTGGAGAGGGTCCACAGAAAAAAGGGGTAAGGGAATTGGCAGCTAGCCCCCAAGTGTTCAGTCCCCAGTCCTGGGTAAACCAGACTTGGGAACACCCCATTCATTCCACAAACGTTTATAAAGTGCTCGTTGTATCCAGAGCCCTGTGCTGTGTGCTAGGGGAAAACAAAATCTGACCAAGCCAGAGTCCCTGCCCCTCCAGGAGCACATTGTAGGCTGACCACAGAGCAGGAGTGGTCATCGAGGCTGCCAGGGGTGGCAGGAAGGAGGCTGGGGGCCGAGAAGGCTCCCGGAGAGGGAAGGGGGTGCAGAGGGGGGGCCTCCTGGGGGGCAAAGGCCAGCATGAGGCCGAGCTGCTTTCCGCTTCTCGTCCTTAATGAAGGCCTCTAAGGCAGTGGTTCTCAACCTTGCTAATGCCGCGACCCTTTAATGCTTGTATGTGGACATATCTGCATGTGGGCGGACCCACCTGGAGACGGATAGAGGAGGTTCCTTAGACCATCAGAAATATGTGTTTTCCGATGGTCTTAGGCGACCCCTGTGACCCCTGTGAAAGGGTCATTCAACCCCCAAAGGGGTCGCGACCCACAGGTTGAGAACCACTGCTCTAGGGCATCATGTGTCATGACTGGAATGGCCCAGAGAGGCCAAGAGAAGGGCTCGAAAGGCCACAGATGTGACTGGAGGACGTCTCTGAGACCAGGCAGGCCAACACTTCATTTTGCAGACAAAGAAACTGAGACCCAGAGGGCCTTGGTGCAGCTGAGTGGTGGAGATAGTGCACCCATGGGGACTTTGTGACCCTGGAGGAGCCACTTCATTTCTACCTGACTCGGTTTCCTCACCTGTGGAATGGCAGTAATAGCACCTCCCTGGTAGGGCTGTTGTGAGACTCAGGTGAGATAATCTCTCCCAGTGCCCTTTATTGTCATCGATCATCATTGCTGTAGTCCATGGTCACAGGTGGTTGGAGCAGAGGCAGACTTTGACCCCAAGGCCAGGGTGCCAGAGCCATGGCAGGACCAAGCTGAGGGCCCCCTGGGCCCCTGCCCTCGTCCTCTTCTGGGAGTGCTGCAGGCTCACGCTAGGATTGATTTGACAACAGCTGAGTAAGTTAGAACAGGACAGCTGCCCAACAGATTCTGTTGTTTTTCAGCCCATTGAAATGGCAGCGCCAGCCTTGGGGGGGCGGCTCTGCAGACAGAACAAGGCTGGCAGCCAAACCGGGGAGATTGGAAATGGGCTGGGTTCCACCAGTGCCTTGGGTGGGCGAGTCTGCAGGGCTTGGGGGAAAAAACTCTGGTCTTTAGGGGAGAAGACCCCATGCTGGTCCTCGACCTTGCCAGAAGGGGTGGAGTTGGTGACTCCCATCTTAACCAAGTGGAGGGAGCAGTCAGAACACGTGGCCTGGGCCTGGGGAAGGCCAAAGTAGGGAAGGGTTAGGCCCCCTCCCTGGAAACAATCTTTCCTTAAAAGGAATAGGCCCCCACTGCATCCCATCTGGGCTCCTAGTCTGTTCTGCTCCTGCCTGCATATCGAGGTTTTCCTTCCTCTGTCCCAGTTTCTGAGCCTGGAGAAGCTGGTGGGCCTCTGGCCACTGGGTCAGCCATGGCTGGGGATGACTGCTCGCAGCGCCAGTTCTCTGGCCCAGAATGGGTAGCCAGGGCCCCTCAGGTCTGCATGTCACATGTGTCCAATTTGGTAAAGGGATTGGTGAGGATTGGTTGGGTGGCATTTGAGGGATGCATATGGTTTAACTGGCATTGTAATCGATGAGGAACCTGCACCCTTGAGAGGAAAAGGGGCTTGGCTAACAGTACGGCCTTTGTAAGGGACAGAACTGAGGTTCAAACCTGGCTTCCCAAAGTCTGAATCCAGGGGTCTCCTCTATCCCGTATTAGAGGCAGCTTTGTGAATCTGCTCCAGGTGCGGGAAGGTGAGGGAACAGTGAAGGGCTTCATCATGCTGGAAGCCCTGAGTACCCTTGGAGGCTGGGGTCTGGGAGGGAGGCCCAGCCCCCCTCCATGTCCTGGGAGGTCAGGTGGTAGACGGTCTTTCCATCTCTGAATGTACTGAATCTCCACACACTTGCAAATGGCCTCTGATGCTTTGTTCCTCCATATCCTTGGCTCTGCTCTAGCTCGGAGCTTTGAAGGCATCTGGGGGGCTGTCAGTCCATGGCCTCCCTCCCCAGGTGCTGCTGGCACATCTTAGGTGCCTAATTCCAGGCCCGGTCTACTCTCCATTGTGCTGCTTTGCCCACTCAGTTTGGTTCTACAGACTCCACATGCGCTCAGGAGTCAAAGAAGGGCTTTAGGCAGAGACAACCCCTGCCCCTTGGGAGGCTGCTAGGGTGGGAGTCCTCTGCCCCTCAAAGGCCCCAGAGGCTGCTAGAGTGGGGATCCTGCAGTGTAGTAGGAACAAGCCTAGATCCTGAGTCAAGAGGAACCACGGTTGGAGCCCCTCCATTGACCCCTATGGCCCATCTCACCTGTGGCCAATACTCTCATCTGTAAAATGGGCAGAATACTTTTGCCCTGCCCACTTTTAGGGAAGTGACCTTAGGATGCTATAAGAACGTCAGTCATTACGGGGCCGAGACACATGTGCAGCCATCCTAGGAAAGGAGAGTCAGTCAGCACTGTAGCATTCTTGTGGGGGAGGCTTGTTCCTGCTCAGACAAGTTCCTGGGGGGACGTGGTCACTTGGAGGCCTGGGGCAGAGGAGCCATCAAGTCCAGCCTTTGAGAAGCCATGGTCATTTGCAGGCCTGCAAATGCATCCTGGAACATGAGGGCCCAAGTCTCTGAGAAGAAGGAATCAGAGTCATGGGCTTTCTTCCCATTGCCCTAGACAGCTTCCAGGATGGGAAAGAAAGGTCATTCTGGGGAATTCTGCTTTCCCTGCTCCCTCTAGGACAGGCCTTTGTGCTCCTTCCTCCACAGGGTCACTGGAGGTGAGGCCTGGAAGGGACCTAGCGCCTAGCTGGCATGGAGCTAGAATGTGTACCTGACTGATAGGAGAAAGAAGGGGGCAGGAGCGGGGAGTGTCTGATGCCTCCCCAAATGTCAGAAAAGGGAAGAGAGCAGCCTGCAGACTCCAGGCCAGTGAGCTTGGCTCTGCCTCCTCGACCCGTTCTAGACCCATCATCAAAGGGATGGCTGGTGGACATTTAGAAAGGGAAGTAGTGATCTCCGAGCGCCAGCCTGGCTTCGCCAAGAACCACTCCCACCAGTCGATCTCGTTTCCTTTTTCCTGATGGCAGAGGGGAATGCCATGGCATTGATTGAGTTACTGCCATTTAGCAAAGCTTCGGGCAAAGACCTTGATGCCGCTGAGGTCTCAGTCACTTGTACTTTCTGTGGTTCTACAACTTTAGAGCGGGTTGTTAAGGGTCATGTAGAGAAGGCCTGAAGCCCATCAGGTAAAGGGACTTGCCTAAGACGTCTCCTCCGAGTCAGTAGCACGAGGGAGGCATCAGGCCCATGCTCCCTCAGTGGGTGCGGCCCTAGTCATGCCCCATCTGTAGGTGGAACCCCCAATGGGTCGGGGCCCTGGCTCTGGCCTCTCTGGGCCAGGTGGACGTTTTGGAGCTGCCTCCTCATTCCCACACCCAGGTTGCTCTGGTGTCCCTCATCTCCTCAAGCTGCTTTGGAGAAGAAATGGGAACTTGGGGTCTGCAGTAATCGTTATAAAGTTTATCTATTTTCCACGTCCTCACAGGTCTCAGTGGATCAGAGTGCCACTCCAGCCTTAGATGGCACCAGCCTGGGCATCAGTGTGGGTCAGCCCATGGACAGGGGCAGCACACAGACTGCTGGGGAGCAGGGCTACCCACCAGCAAATCCCAGTGATAGCAGGTGAGCCCAGGGCATCACCTGGACCTGGTGGCAAATGGGGCCCAGCATCTGGTGTGGAGCCTGGCCCGCTCTGTCTGGCCTCTTCCTGCCTTGAGGGCCCCTGGGGCTGTGCACCTTGCAGGGCTGCCCCGGTTTCTGATCCCTATTTTGTCCTTTAGTAGGGAAGGGTCTGGGGTTTCATGGGTGTAGAAGCGCTTGTCTGTGCCCACACACGTGCCCAAGGGAGAGCTTCCTGGGGGCACTGGCTCCTGAGCCAAGGGAAAGACGCGTCCTCTCAGGAAGGTGGTGCTGGGAGAAGTGGGATCCTGCCATCCCAGAGGGCTCCCACAGGCCCCACTGTGGAGGCGCCAGAGCTCTGCCGATGGGCGCCAGACTCACTTGCCTGGCCTCCAACCCCACTGTTCTACTCCGTTCCAGCTCTCAGCAGTTCCCAGCCAGCTCGCTGACAACAGCCTCCACCCTGCTGGAGATCCTGGAGGCCATGAAACACCCCTCGTAAGTAGTGAGAGGACCCCCATCCTGGGGCTCAATGTTACTGCCAGGGGAGTGAGGCAGAGCAGAAAGTGTGAGGCTGGGACCCGGGAGCCCAGGAGAATGCTGGACCAGGCTGCAGCTTAACTTTGGCTGTCACTTCCCTTCCCCAGGCCTCAGGGGCCTCTGGGAAATGATGAGGCTGGAGCAAGGACCTCCCAGCTCCCTTTGCTCAGGCTCAGCATCCCTCCCATGTGCCCCTTCAGAGTGTGCATGCACACTCCCTCTCTCTGGGTCTGTCTCTCTGTCTCTTTTTCTCCTTCTGTCTGTCTCTGTCTCTGTTTCTCTTTCTCTGTCTCTCTATCTCTTTGTCACTTTGGCTGTCTCTGTTTTTCCCGTCTGTCTCTTGTCTCTCTTGTCTCTCCCTCTCTGTCTCTGTCTCTGTCTGTCTGTCTCTCTTTTTCTCTTCCTCTATCTCTTTGTTTCTCTCTTTCTCTGTCTCCTTCTCTCTCTCTGTGTCTGTTTTTTCCCTTTCTCTGTCTCTCTGTCTCTCTGTCTCTTTGACTGTCTCTCTGTTTTTCCCCTCTGTCTGGAGCAGAGGGGAAGGGAGTGCCACCTACCATGCTGCTCCCAACTCTTGCTGTGTGATCTTGACCAATTCCCTTTCCCTCCCTGAGCCTTAGTTTCCCCCTCTCTGAAAGGAGGTGAGGCCAGGTGGTCCCTGAGGTTCCCACATATCCAGACCTCCTTAACGGTCCCTGCCAGCTTTTGGGGCCCCTTAGTAAATGCCCCCCCTTTAGTCACCGCTTCATAACTGATTGTGACCATCCCTTTTCCTGCCCTTGGCCGGGTGGGCTCCAGAACAGGCATCCAGCTGCTCTCAGAACAGAAGGGTCTCTCTGCGTCCTGCTTCATCAGCGCGGAGGTTGTGCACTGGCTGGTGAGCAGTGTGGAGGGTGTACAGACCCAAGCCATGGCCAGTGACATCATGCAGGTGAGTACTGAGCCAGGGCCCAGCCTACTGGGCCCATGGGGGCAGGGCTGGGCTGGGTCAGCAGGGCAGAACAGGCTAGGGTCCACATGTGGCAGGACTGGGCAGGGCAGAGCCAGGTGGGGGGCAAGGATAGGGCTGGTTTTTTCCTGAGGGCACGCTGGCCAAGCAAGATCTGCTTTGGGAACATGTCCCATTTTGGCCCGTGTGTCTCAGAATTTATTCTTGGGGCTGAGATGTCGTGGTAGCCAGGAGTGCAGAATCCGTGGAAGACTTTTCCTGAAGTGGCTTCTGGGAAAGCAAAGTGACCCATGAGCCCAGGAGTCTGGGGTGGCCCATGGCTCCCTCTGATAAATGGGCCGATCCTGGGACTTCCCTCTTTCCAAGGTGCTGCTGGCCCTGGAGGGGGCAGATCCCAAGCAGCTGAGAGAATCGTTTGGTTAGCACATGAATTTGCACTTGTGGCTTTGGTGTTTGGCCATCCTTTGGAGCCTTGGACCTTCTCTCCAACAGTTGGAGGCTGGTGTCAGGGCTGGAGGAGGGCAGGGAGGAGCGGGCTGCTCTAGGACTGGCTGCAGGAGCTGGAGATGAGAAGGCCTGGGGGGGCACACATGAGACCCATGTTTGGGGGCTTCCCAGAATTTTAGCTCGGCCACCGTCCAGCCCAACCCCTGTGAGAACGGAATATGATGTACCTGATGACAAGTAGCTGTTCAGCCTCTGCTTGGAGACTTCCAGGGACGGGGAGCTTACTATCTCCAGGGCAGCCTCTTTCACTCGGGGACATCTGGCCTCAGTTGGTTCCTTTGCAGCCTCCTGCTGCTTCTGTTCCCTCATGGACCACAGAGGACCCTCCTTCCACCACCGACTGATAGCCTGAGGGCTGATCTGGAGGCATCAGAGAGACCACCTTCCCGGCCGTGGGAGCTGGCCCGCTGGGGGTGGCCTGGCCCAGGAGGTAGTGAGGCACCCTTCCCTGGAGTCTCCAGGCAGACGCCAGATGCCTGCTCACTGGGGACACTGGGGAGGGGGCTCTTAGCCAAGTCCTTGTTGGTCTAGATGGCCAGCGGGTCTCCTTCCTTGCTTGCCTCAGTTTCCCATCTTGTAACCTAAGGGAGGTAGAGAAACAGCCTCCTTGGAGCCCTGAAAGTCTGTGATTGTTTGGGAACTCCTGGTGCAGAGCGGCCACTCTTTTGGCCCTGACCTGACCCATCCCCATCTCTTCTAGAAAATGCTAGAGGAGCAACTCATCACTCACGCCTCAGGGGAGGCCTTGCGCACCTTCATCTATGGCTTCTACTTCTACAAGATCGTGGCCGACAGGGAGCCCGACCGAGGTCAGAGAAGGGAGTGTGTGGAGGTGCTTCATAGGGCCTTCCTCCTCCCCCCCGGGGAGCAGTTCTCTGGGCCTCCCCCCTGTCCTCCCTGGGGAGCAGTTCTCTGGGCTCCCCCTCACAGTTCTCTGAGCACCCCCTGCAGTTCTCTGGGCCCCTGCTCCTGGCCAGGGAGGTGACTGTCGATTGTGTGGCCAGGGCTCAGTCACCTCCCGGTGCCCTGTGCTGTGAGGCTGGGAGCCGGGTGTCTAACCCTCAATTCTGGGGCCTTGGTGGAGTCCTCTCCCTTACCTGTCAGTGAGGCACATGAACTGTGTGGGGAGAGGCCCTTGGGTCTGCATCAGCCCATTGACTCGGTGTCCAGAGGTGATCATCCCCAGCTGTCCGAACAAGCTCGGGGCACCTCCTCTGTCCAAAGGCTCCTCTTTGGGTCTCTGGGCACTCCTGAGGCTTTGCCTGTCTCCTGCTGGGTAGGGGTTGGAGTGCTCACCTTGTGGTCTGGGAGACCTGGGTTCAGATCCTGCCTCTGACACTTCCTCACCCAGTGCTTCTGGGCAGTCCCTTCACATGTCTGGGCTTCGGTTCTCCCATCTTTAAAATGGAAGGTTAGACCTGCCGGCCACTGCTCTGTGGTCCTACAGACTGTCCTTAGCACATAGTAGGCACTTAGCAGATAAACGCCCTCAGGCTGATGCCTGACTATGTGAGACAGGTCCCTTCCCAGCTTGAAGGCTGCAGCCGTGTTTTATCTGAAGAACTTGGGTTTATCTTCCTTCCTTGGCCCTGTCTTAGCTGTGTCCTTCCCTTATCTGGAAAATGGGTTTATTGTGAGGAAAGGGCCTTGCCAGCCTTCAGGTGCTGGAGGAGTGAGGGCAGCGCAGAGGCCGTGTCCGTGGCTGGTCCTGGACCCATGCCCTGTGGCTAACCTCCCCCTCATGTCTCTTCAGTGGCCCTGCAACAGCCTGCCACATGGCACACGGCAGCCATGGACGACTTCACAGCCTTCCAGCGGAAGTGGTTTGAAGTGGCCTTCGTGGCCGAGGAGCTGCTTCACTCAGAGATCCCTGCCTTCCTGCTGCCCTGGCTGCCCAGCCGCCCCGCCTCCTATGCCAGCCGGCACAGCTCCTTCAGCCGCAGCTTCGGCGGGAGGAGCCAGGCCGCCGCGCTCCTAGGTATCATCTGGGGGTGGGGCAGAGATGGCGGCAGGGACTGGGGGTGGTATGGGGGCTGGCAGCCACCCTCGGGGGCAGAGCTGAGCTAGTTGAACCCAGAGACAGGAGCCAGAGAGGCGAGGAGATAGCGGTCCCCAGGGGGAGCTCCCTCTGCCCCAAAGAAAGGCAGGATGGCCACCAGGCAGGGGCCACAGAGGGATAGAGAAGGTGCTTCTGCGGTGTTTGGGCAGCTGGGCCACAAGGACTCAGAGTCTGGTGTAAAGGGACAAGCCAGCCCAGGCTTGGACTCAGTCTTCTCATCTGTAAAATGGGGCTGCTGACTTCTGGCTCTGTCCGTTTAGTGGCTGTGACTGTTTTCCAGCAGGCTCTCCCCTCTGAGGCTTAGTTTCCTCTTTTGTTAAATGAGAACAGTTAGTCCAGAGGCCACTTCTTCTGTAGGCAGTGCCCGGCAGGGCAGGGCTGGCCTCTTGTCTGTTCCTTCCTGCTGCTCAGCCCTGTGCCCAGCATGTGTTTCCATGGCCCTGTGTGAATGCTTTGTGATTACCTGACTGTGGGCAAACAGAAGCGACTTCAGAGAGCTGAGGGCTGCTCGCCCCTCCCTGGGCCCAGCAGGTTCCAGTTCAGGTTCTGCTCCTGGTGCTCACCTCCTGGGTGGCCTCTGGGGCCCAGTGTGTAAGATGAGGGCTTGGGGCATTGGCCTCGGGGCCCCATCTGGCCTTAAGTCTGTGACTCTGAGATCCTTACCCCCTCGTGCCTCTGATCTTTCCTAACCTTCGTCTTCTCCCACCAAAAATCCTGCTGGAAAAATGCAGAGATCCCCAGCCCTGGCTTTGAATCCAGCCCTCCCCTCCCTGTGCGTGGCTCCTGTGGCTGCAGAGTGGAGGGCCTTTGGCCTTCCATTAGCCTCTTCCCTCCACATCCTGCCCAGGAGGCAGAGGTCTGCTCCCTAAGTGTGAGACCCTCAGGACCTGTTTCCTGCTCTGTAGAATCTGGGCATTGGCTTGCTCTACAGTCTGATTCCAGGGCCATCTGCTCATCCCTGTGTTTTGGGTCAGTGCTCAGATCTCTAGACAGGTGAGTTCCCTGAAGGAAGTCTTGGCCTGGCCTGGCCCAGCCTCCCCTTCCCCTTATAACTTCTCAGTTCTTCCTGGAGGGCTCGGGCTATGCTGGGCTTTGGGGCCGGCTAACTGCAGCATGGCTGTTGCAGCTGCTTAACTCAGTAGCCTAAGGGCCAGCCTTAGGCTGTATTCTCAGGAGGGACTGAAGAGACCAGAGGTGAGAGAGAAGCTACAGCAGCTATCCTTTATCATATTCTAGCACCCTCCTTACATACCCTAGAGGTAACATGATTAGAGCGTGATCTCCTCGTGCACTGGAGGAATGGGCCAGTGGAGGACAGGCTGAGCCAGCTGTCTCGCAGGACTTTCCTGTGAGCTTAGCAACTGGGCTGTGACTCTCAGCACCACAGGTGCTTTTAGACTCACACTGATCCCTACACACGGCCCACTTTCTCTTCCCTCTCTCCCCTTGGCACAGCAGCCGCCTTGTCTCTGCTCTGCTGCCAGGGTGGATGGGCCCCGGAGAGCCCCTACCAGGAAGCTCATGGGCACCAGGGTCCCCCCGGCCTGTGAACTGGACCTCCATTTGTTTCTGTCAGAATCTCTTGGGCAATTTCTCTTTATTTCTCATGAAATTCTAGTCTAGGCCAGAAGCCCTGGCCTTCCTGCCCACGTGAATGCAGTAGTTCCTTGTCTGGGCCTTGCTCTAAGATGGGTGAAAGTGCACCTGGCAGCAGGCAGCCCTCAGCCCTCAGCAGGTGTTTGTGGCATGCCGCCAGGGAGCAGAGCCTGGTGTTAGTCTCCCAGGCCAATGGAACGGGCAGCAGCTCACAGCCAAGGAGGAGGCCAGTCATGATCTGTCCCATGTCAGGATGTGACACAGGCCACCCAAGCCAAGGAGCAGAAGAAAGTCTGTTTTAAAGGAAGGGTGGGATGGGAGGCAGAGATGGTGCACTGGGGGGGGCCGGCCTTGGAGGGCACGAGGCCCAGTGGTGGGGTGGAGGCTAGTCCCAGGAGCGGCGGACTCCCCGCTGCCCCTGCTGACGCCTCCTGTCCCCACCCAGCGGCCACAGTGCCCGAGCAGAGGACAGTGACCCTGGATGTGGATGTGAACAACCGTACAGACCGACTGGAGTGGTGCAGCTGCTATTACCATGGCAACTTCTCCCTGAATGCGGCCTTTGAGATCAAGCTGCACTGGATGGCTGTGACAGCCGCAGTGCTCTTTGAGATGGTGAGCAGCTGGTGGGTGGGTGGGCGGGCGCCAGAGCCGGGTGTGCCTGGTGATTGGGAGGCGCCCCCAGCCCCAGTGGGATCCTGGGAGGTGGCCATGCTGACCCCCAGGCCTGTGGCTTTTCCAGCGCTCCCCACTGGGCTTCATTGCCAGCCCCATGGCCAAGTTCCCAGCAGAGCTGACCACTCCTGTGGGCTTTTCACATGTGTGAGGTGGGCTCGTAATGTCTATCCTGACAAAGCCTGGGTTTTTTGGCCCATCGGTGCTTGGACGTCTCCAGCTCCCGAGCTTCACTGGCTCCCTCTAAGCAGTGACCTCAACTCTGGAGGGACCAGCCTGGGATCACAGGGTGCTTGCAGGTTGACCCAGACTTTCTTCATAGCAGCCTTGGGAGGCTGGCTGTTCAAGGAACAGTGTCTCCATTATACTGATGAAAAATTAAGGCTCAGCAAAGGGAAAGGACTTGCTCAAGGTCCTGCCAGTCTCTGGGGTTATCAAAATCAGTGAGGCTTGAGTTGGGCCAAGTCCAGCCCCCAGTCATGAGGCTGATGTGTCCTCAGTAGATAATTTCCCTTGGGCTCAGACACAGGCCTGGGGCTCACTTGGCTGCTCCATCTGAAAGGCTTCTTCTGCTGTTGGTCACATAGGATGTCAGATGTCCAAAACAGGGCCCTGTGACCTTTCTCGACATCCCAGGGAAAAAAATGAGCTTTCAGAGGGAGATTCATTTTCTCTTGATGCCCCCTGTACTCAAAGAGCAGATAGCAGCCCCTGTGGAATCGTCACACAAGAGGCGCTAATAGGCCCATTGGCCTTGGCCAGTCCTTATCTGCAGGAAGCCTTTTCCTTGGCCTTGCCTCTGCTGGGGTCTCCATGGCCAGTTTCCCCCATCAGCCAGGGACCTGCACAGCCACCTTGCATCTCAGACCCTCCCAGCTTGGGTCCCTTCCATTGTAGTGCATTATCTGAGCTGGTAGGCAGCACCAGGACTGAGGCCTCTGCATTACCACCGATGGTGCATTGGTGCCCTGCTAGGAGGCCCACCCAGTGGGCCCAGCAAGGCTCAGGCATGCTGTTCTCCAAGCACTGGGGCTAAGGTCTCTGTGTTGGTGCCCTGCTGGGAGGCTGCCCAGTGGGCACAGGAAGGCTCAGGCATGCTGTTCTCCCTCTCAGGTTCAGGGCTGGCACCGCAAGGCCACCTCCTGCGGCTTTCTGCTGGTCCCGGTCCTGGAAGGCCCATTTGCCCTTCCCAGTTACCTGTATGGGGATCCACTGCGAGCCCAGCTGTTTATCCCACTCAACATCAGCTGCTTGGTGAAGGAGGGGGGCGAACATCTGTTTGATAGTAAGTCTTTGCACCCCTGGAGGGCAGAGAACATCCGAGCCCCCAGAAGGGGCTGGAGAGGAGGGCCCTTCTCTAAGGACTTGTCCAAGGCAGCCCCAGGAGTTCTGGCAAGGCCAGTGTCAGAATCCAGGCCTCCCAAGGAGAGTCTGGCCCTCATTCTTCAGCACCACATGCCCTCCCAGAGACCTCCCTAAGCCTCTTTCGGGTGGGACACTTTTGCCTTCTCAGCTCCTGGTTCTAGGTTTCAGGAGTTCAGCCCTTGAGAATGGGGTGGCTTCCAATTCTGACATCAACCCAGTGGGACTTGCCTTCTACAAATGGTGCCTCCTCAGTCCCTCCTGATTTCTGCCCTAAAAAAAATTGGGGCCATTTTCAGGAAGGGCCATTCCCCTTTCCTTGCATGAAGTCCCCATGTGTATTGCCCCGCCAGAAAGACCAAGGGAAGGAGTGTGCTGGAAGGGCTGGCAGCGCCTGCAGGGAGAGAGCGCCCTGGGCCAGGCCGCTGCTGGTGGGAGTGAAGTCTGGCATTGGGGACAGGAGCAGAGATAGCATCCAGAGCCCTGAGTGCCAACCTTTCCTGGCTGTGAAGAGCCTGGGCAAGGCTGGGCCATTATTTCCTCATTGGGTTGGGTGGGGGGGTGATGCTGACACTGACAGATTTGTGTAAGGAAGGCCCTTGGGAATAGGAGTGTTACCATCCTGAGGGCAAAGGTCGATCTGTGTGTCCCGCAATGCTGGAGCCCAGGGGTGCTCTGGGAAGCACCGAAGGGGCAGATTGAGGCAGATGCCCACTTTACCAGCAAGGTGATTCCAGAATCTCAGAAGGAGGCGCCTGGGGGACCCCAGCCCTCCTACCTCTCCCAGAGAGGTGCCCACTTCTGGGTAACGGAGGCAGGGCGGCAAGCTTGGGCTTGGCCTTGTTTGCTGGGCTGCTGGCTGCTTGATCTGGGTTGGGGAACAGCCTTTGTTGCTTGTGTAGACACTGCTCCGTGACTCAGCTTCTTAGCCCTAATCAGGCTCCACAGTGTGCATCCTCTCTTGGTTGCTATGGTTACCGTCAGGGAAAGATGCCCTGGTTTAAGTGATTAAGGACCAGCAGCTGGAGGCCTCTTTTCCCTGCTCTGCCCTCCCTGACGGCCGCCTTCTGCATGATATGAACATGCTCTAGATTTTTTTTAAATATGAAAGCTCTGTAGATCATTGGGTTTTTTTTTAACCCCTTTGTTTGCTCTGACAACCTCTAGCTTGCCCTGGATGGAAGGTTACAAATACAGAGGGGCGGGTGCAGGCTTTGCTGGCATTTCTGGGGACGTCTTGCTGTATTCCTGCCCCTGAACGCCAGCTCCCAAAGCCTGGGGCTGGCGTGGCAGACGCTGATCTCCTCTGTGACCAGGGGGTCCCTCTTCTTTTCACACCACCTGTCTGTCCTCACTCCCACTCCCAGAAAACCATTTCTTATTTTGAATAGAAAAGATTAAAAACGCAGTTCATTGACATGAGCCAACGCTGGGCTGGAGCCTGCTGTTGTGACCAAGATCTCGGCCTCTACAAAGAGGAAGGGAGGGAGACGCCCCCTTCTCTGTCTGCTTTGGGGCCGAGCTTGGCCATTCACAGCTGATTCCGCATTGCCTCGCCGTAGGTTTGATGTCTTCAGAGTATTCCAGGGGGAGATGCAGAGCTGTCTTACTGGTCCCATGTTATAGATGAGGAAGCCACGGCTGTGGGACATCCACGGAGGGGCCGAGTAATTGGGACTTACATTTGAACCCATGTTTCTGGATTCCCCTAGGTTGTTGCTTAGATAGAAGTGTAGAGCAAAGCAAAGGAAGATGGGTGGGTACCATGGCATGGCAGGCATCCTCTGAGCCACTCCTCTTGTCTTATAGAGGAGTGGACTCAGCCCCAGGAGAGGGAGCCATGGCCTCAGAGTACAGCCTGGGCCCAGAGCAGGACTTCCCCTACGAGATTCCAGCAAGGCCTTGCCCTTTGCCTAGAGCAGCCCAGAGACAGACTTCCTTTCACATCCCAGCCCAGTGGGACAGCCCGTGCGGCTGGCTGGCTCCCACCACAGGATGTCATGGCCCACCTCCCTGGGACCTGCTGCTGTCTGCTCACTGGCTCTGCCCCTAGGGGCCCAGCAGAATCAGCCTCAGGGCTCCCAGCTGAGACTCCTCGGCCTGCGGGTCCGGAGCCCTGGGGGCCTGTTGGCTGCGTGGTCCTCGCTACATTGACCAAGCCTCTTCCCCTAGGTTTTGAACCAGAAACTTACTGGGATCGCATGCATCTCTTCCAGGAAGCCATCGCTCACAGGTGCGTTGGTTGGTGAGGTGTGTGTGGGATGCACTTGAATCTTGCTGAACAGTGTGCCCTCCCCCAGGTGTCTCCTCCTGGCACAGGGTCAGCACATGGTACCCTCCTTTTCTCCCTGCTGTGTGGCTTGGGGCTGCAAAGGGGCTGCAGTGGCAGAGACCCCAGGGTCTAGGCTTCCCCCCTTTCTTCCCCAGGCCCCCCACCCCTTAGCCTGGGGTCTCGGTGAGTGGCTGTGGCCAAGAAGATGCTTCCTGAGATGGTCACTGGGTGCCAAACCCTTTAGGACTGGTTTAGTCCAGTCCTTGGACAACAGAACCTCCCCTTCTCCCCACCCCCACCCAAACCATCCTTGGGTCTGAGCTTGACCACTTCCCAGCATGCTCTGGGACTCTGCCGCCTTAGCCTCAGGCTCTCAGGATCCAGAATCCCTTCTGTGCCCTAATCACCCCCAGGGGAGCGAGTTCAAGTGGTGGGAGCAAGGAAAGGATCTGGTGAGGGGGGTGGGCCATGGGCTTTTGTGGCCAGATTGAGTGAGGGACCTCCTTAGGCCCCTCACAGCTCTCTCTCATTTCCTCAGGTTTGGATTTGTGCAAGACAAATATTCGGCCTCTGCCTTCAACTTTCCTTCTGAGAACAAACCACAGTACATCCACGTCACAGGTGAGTGGGCGCAGAAGCTCTGGGGCAGGGGGAGCCCCCTGGCCTTGGAAGCACGTGGCATGTGCCCTTCTTCATGGGCAGCTCAGCCAGAGCTGGGGGGCAGACCGGGAGACATGCCGTCCTGGCAGGGGGTGGTGGTCACACAACTGATAGCACCTCAGTCATACGTGGGTCCAGGCCAAGGCACACGCAGACCCCAGGCTCCTGACTCCCCAACACACTGTTCCGGAACCTCAGCCTGGCTCCCAGGGCTGCTGGAGGGGGAACAGAGGGACCTTCTCTTTTGGTGTCTTTAGTCTGGTCCCCAAGGTCAGTGTCCATCTTATTTCAAGGCGGGGCAGAGTCCTGCCCTGGTGGCCTCCCCGACAGTGCACCACATTAGAGGATCCAGGACAGGGTGGGTACTGGCTGCTCCATGGCCTTGTACAGCTGGACAAAAGTTAAGGCTCAGAGCTCCAGGACCCCCTTGTCCTCCCCCTGGTCTGAGGAGGCCTGGCCTGGAAATGGAGCTTCTCTTGACTCCAACCTCAATGGAGTTACTGTCTCCAAACCTCAGCTACGTCATCTGGAAACTGGGTTAAGTGGCCGAAGGGAGCCTGTGCCTTGGAGGTATCGGGGGGGTGTGTGTGTGTGTGTGTGTGTGTGTGTGTGTGTGTCTGGTGTGTGTGTGTGTGTGTGTGTCTGTGTGTGTGTGTGTGTGTGTGTGTGTCTGTGTGTCTGTGTGTCTCTGTGTGTCTCTGTGTGTCTCTGTGTGTCTGTGTGCCTCTGTGTGTCTCTGTGTCTCTGTGTGTCTCTGTGTGTGTGTCTGTGTGTGTCTGTGTGCATACACCAGCATCTGTGTGTGAGCATGTGGAGACAGGAGTTGTCCACTCCCCATGTGGGCAGGAAACCTGGCTTTGCATGCCAGTGGTGCCACTAACTGAATTGTGACCCTGGGCAAGGAGGAGCCTTCCTGGCTCCCCAAGATTCATGGGGAAGGGACTTGAGAGGCCCACAGCAGCCATGCCTCTTGGTGATGGTGCCCTCGGGCAGGAAGGTTCTCCACATGTGGGTCTGAAAGAGGCCGCTTTGCCTGTTCCTCCTGCTCTCAGACCCTCCGCTGTTCCTGTTTCCATCCCTTGGGGCTGAGCAGAAAGAAGTTCCCCCGGTCCCTGTGCTGTGGACCTGCTCCAGCTTGTCCACATCCCAGAGCTGAATGTGGTGCTCCCAGCACGGAAGCAGAGTGCCTACCTTTGCCTTAGCTTCCCCCTCTCAAGCCATTGTTGCTGATCTGGGCGGCCTCTGACGTCCCTGATGTCCCACGTTCTATTCCAGGCTCCCTGGATGGTCCCTGCCAGATTTCCTGTCTGAGTTCTCTGTTCCCAGGTCCCTCCCACTTCTCACGTTCAGCTCCTGCTGGTGCTGCGTCCTGGCCAGCTCCCCAGGGAGCAGCATTTTCCCAAATGTCCTTCTCCCTGTTGGTATAGTTCTGGAGGGGCTGCATTCACTGTCTCGGCAGTCAGGGAGATGCAGGTGGGATGCCAGCAGCAGTGGAGGTGGGCTCTCAGCTTCTTTTCCTCCCTGTGAATGGCTTGTCTTGAGGCAGGGTGTGGAGTCTTGGTTGGACTCTGTGCGTCTGGTCCAGTGAAGCCCTTTGCCCCAACACTGCTCCCTGTGCTCCCCCAGAACCGTGGCTGCCTTCTGGCTGGGTGCCTGCTCTGAAGGCCCAGGGAGGAGGGATATGTTGTGTTCTGTTTGGCCCAAAGGGGAGATGGGGTCTGTGGGGGGAAGTACCAAGGGACCCATCGTGGTGTGAGGTCTAGGCAGATGTCCCAGAGTGGAGTGGGCCTCGCTTCTCACCTGGCCTCCAGGCAGAGGCTGGCTGAGCTCTCTGATTCTGAGACTGAGTCTGGTACAGACTTTCTAGGGAGCCCATTATGGCCTTCCTGCTTGGGGCCATGTGCCCCCTGAGTTTGACCCCTGTGGGTAATGCCACGTATATGCCTCTTGGAGTTGGTGTCTCATCACCCCATTAGATGGGCAGGGGACTGCGGCCTAGCTCAGCTTTGTATTTGGGGGACACAGAGCCTGTCACCCCCAGCGTTGCCCTCATCTCCCAGGTGCTCCTGGGAAGCCTGCCAGCCTGCATGCAGCGGCCAGTGACTGAGAGTTTTTGGAAGGGAGGGAGAGAAGGCACTGTGGCCTGGGTGGACGATGGGGGCCTTCTTGCCTCTGCTGGGGCGGACATGGCTGCCTCACGGGTTTTCTCTTACCCTCTCTCCATAGGGACCGTCTTCCTGCAGCTGCCCTACTCCAAGCGCAAATTCTCGGGCCAGCAACGGCGCAGACGCAACTCAACCAGCTCCACTGGCCAGAACATGTTCTGCGAGGAGCGCGTGGGCTACCACTGGGCCTACAACACCATGCTGACCAAGACGTGGCGCTCCAGCGCCACTGGGGATGAGAAATTTGCCGACAGGCTCCTGAAGGACTTCACCGACTTCTGCACCAACCGTGACAACCGCTTAGTGACATTTTGGGCCAGCTGTGTGGAGAAAATGCATGCCAGTGCTCCCTGAAGGGCCTGGTACAGGGTCTGGGCAGTGCCATGGACACGTACTTGGCACCCAGTTGCCAGGGAGGCTGGGGCTGCCCCACTGTGTGCTGTGAGGAGGCTGGTGCAAAGGCTTTGTGGGGCCTCCCCTGCCAAGGGGTGTAAGATAATTCTGTGAAATAATGTATCATATGTCAGCATTAGTTGTACATACGTGTAAATACGGAAGAGAAATAAAAACCTAATGCAGCTTCAGTGTCCCTGGCCTCGTCTCTGGGGCAGCAGGAGGAGCCCTTGTCTGGGACAGGGTGGGAAAAGGGCTTAGGTCTCCTGACCCCTGGACGGGGCTGAGACTCAGGGTCAGGGCCTGGAGGAGCCTGAGAATGGGATGTCAGAGCTGGGAGGGGCCCTAGAACAGGGGGTGTCAGGTCTGGGAGGGGCCCTAGAACAGGGGATGTCAGGGCTGGGAGGGGCCCTAGAACAGGGGGTGTCAGAGCTGAGGGGGAAGGGAGCTAGAACAGAGGATGTCAGGTCTGGGGGAGGGCTAGAAGAGGGTATGTCAGAGCTGGGAGGGACCCAGAACAGGGGATGTCAGGGCTGGGAGGGGCCCTAGAACAGGGGATGTCAGGGCTGGGAGGGGCCCTAGAACAGGGGATGTCAGGGCTGGGAGGGACC
>CM053587.1:347886999-347917413 GCA_028646515.1 Pseudochirops corinnae
AGGGCTGGGAGGGGCCCTAGAATAGGAGATGTCAGGGCTGGGGGGGAAGGAAGCTAGAACAGAGGATATCGGGTCTGGGGGGAGGGGGGCTAGAACAGGGAATGTCAGAGCTGGGGGGAAGGGAGCTAGAACAGGGGGTGTCAGGGCTGCCAGGCGCTTCAGAAGCTACTGGGAGCCGGGAAGGCTGTTTCCACTACAGAACGGAGGGATGGAAGGACCAGAAGAGGTGACTTGTCTAGGGTCACACGCGTTAGCGGCTGAGCCCGGACAGCCCCGCCCCCTGCCCCTGGGGGTCCCCCCCCAGCGGCCCCGCCCGCAGAGGCGCCGACCTAGCGCTGACCTCGGGGGAGGGGTAGCTCCCGGGCTGTCCCCAAGCAGTGGATACATAGTGTCAGTGTCACCCGGGCCGCCGCCCCGCCCCCCCTTCCCCCGGCGCCACCCTGGCCGACGCCGCTAGCTCCCCGACCCCACCCACGGGCCAGGGTCCGAGGCCTCTTGGGCAGGGCCTGCCCGGACCCAGCGCCATCCGGCCGCCGTGGATCCAGCCGTGAGTTCGAGGTCAAGCCCCGCCCCGGCCTTTGGGGTGGGGGCACAAGGTAGGGCCCCCTCGGGTCGCAATGCCCCCGGCTAGATGGAAGGGGGAGGGGCGAGGCCTTAGACTAAGGAGGGCGGCCTGACAGCTCGGACTGGGCTCTGCCGTGTCCTTACCCCACCGAGTCTCGGGGCTCTGTGTTCGAGTCTCCTGTGCAGCCTGGACACCCAGTTCTAGGCCCCTATTCTAGGTTCCTCCCCTTGCCCTGACATCCCCTCTTCTAAGGTCTCTCCCAGCCCTGACATCCTCTGTTCCAAGGGCCCTCCCAGCCACCACATCCCCTGTTCTAGGGCCCCTCCCAGCCCTGACATCCCCTGTTCTAGGGCCCCTCCCAGCTCTGACATCTCACAGGCCTGAAGAGAGAAGCCTGACTTGGCTTATTTCCTTGCTGTGTGACCTTGGGGGGGGGGGGGGTCATGTCCCCTCTGACTTTGGTACCAGGATAACCTGGGCCTAGATATATCTGTGGCTCGTTCTAGCCCTAGACCCTCTGCTCTGCACTCTGAGAAATTCCCCCTCCTTCCTGCCTTGACTCTCCTTTCCTCTCCGAAGGCTCTTCCATGGAGACCGCTGAGGGCCCCCAGGCGGGCCTCCCTCCCGTGCTGGGTGAGTCGTCCCAGGGAGGAGAGCCTGGGAGTCTGGGGAAATTTGGGGTGGGAGCCAGTGCAGAGGAAGGAGGCCCCTTCCCCAAACCTTCAGCTGCCGCTTTACAAAAGGGAAGGTGCCAAGGGGCCTGAGATGGGGTTTCAGGGCCATGCTGGCCACTTGGCACCACTTTGGACACAGCCCTTGTCTAGGACTCAGTTTCCTCAACTGTACAATGAGGGGCTCAACCATAGATCATGTCTGAGGACTCTTCCAGTTCTGGCATCCCCTGTTCTAAGGCCCTTCCCAGCTCTGACATTCTAGGCTGTAAGGACCCTCCCATTTCTGACATTCTCTGTTCTAAGTACCCTCCCATTTCTGCCACTCCCTGTTCTAAGTTCGCTCCCAGCTTTTCTATTCTGGGGTTCTAGGTGCCAGGATAAAGCATTTTGTGGCCTTGCTGGAGGAGCACAGGGCTTTTCCAGCCCCCCCACCTGAGCTGGTGCATTTAGCTGGAAGGCTATGCCAAGAACTACAGAACACCCCTCCTCTGATGCTGGAACCCCTGGCTGAAGCGGTGCTGGGGAGCCCCCACTGGCGGCACCTCCTCTGCAGCATGGATGTGGTGCGAGTGTGTGTCCTGGTGCTCGCCTGTCGGGGCCAGCCCCAGTCAGCCTGCCGGCTGCTTGAGGTAGGAGCTGCTGTGTGGTGGGGTTGGAGGCAGGATGAGGGACAGGGCAGGATGGGCCTTCAGAGCCAGGAGGCTCCTCATCTAGAAACCGCCAGCTGGGCAGCTTCAGCCACGTGGGGCCGAGCTGCACGGCGTCTCGCTCTGCAAGCCCGACAGCTGTCCTGTAGCCCACACACTTTATCCAGAGGCGAGGCCCTCTCTGGTCCCAGTCTCTTACATGATCGTACGTCTGCCACTTGCCTTGGCAATTCTCAGATTCTCAGTGCCCTCTCCTACCCTGACGCCACTGCTGACCTCCAGTCTCCCTTCTCCAGTGGCCTTTCAGACATCTCAAACTGGACTCCAGTTAGGCATCTGAAATTCAGGGGATCCAAATCGAGGGCCCCTGCCCCTCAGACTCCCAGCCCAGGGATCCTCCTGGACCCTCACTCTCACACTGTATCCAATCAGCTGCCAAGGCCTGTCCATTTGGCCTTAGGACCATCTCTCCAGTAGGCCCCCTCCTCCTCTCTGCCCCACCTCCACCCTGGTGAGAGCCTCATCCCCTCCCCTCTGGAGGACTGTGGTAGCTGCTGGAGGGAGGGGGGTCCTGATGCATGTCTCCCCGCTGCAGACCACCCTCCATTCATCTGCTAGAGTGATTATTCTAGCACTCGGGTCCAATAGTGTCACCTCTGGCTCCCCATGGCCCCCGGAACAAACACAAAATCCTGTTTGGCGTTTGAAAACCTTCAGGCCCAGCCCCCTTCCATCTTTCCAGGCTTCTCCCCGTCCCCACCCTGCAGTCCTCTTGGACCCCAGGCATGGAGCCTGGCCATCCCATGAGCCAGCCCCTCCATCCCCAGGCTCCGGGCATCGCCCCGGCCGCCCCCAGGCCTGGCCGCTCTCCCTGCTCTGCTCTGACTGCCTTCTTCAGGAGGCCTGCTCCAGCCGCTGCGTTCTGGGGCCTTCCCTTCTTGGATGTGTCCTGTGCAGCCTGCTTTGTATAGGCTTGTATCTGCATCAGCTCCTTGAGGGCAGGGCCTGGCTTTTACCTTGACTTGTATCCACGGTGCCTGGCACTGTGTTGTTCAGCCACGTCTGCCTCTTTGTGACTCCGTGGACCAGACTGTCCACGGGAATTTTCCTGGCAAAGATACTGGGCTGGTTTGCCATTTCCTTCTCCAGTGAATTAAGGGAAGAGGTTAAGTGACTTGCCCAGGGTCACTTAACTAGGAAGTGTCTGTTCACATGTCACCATGTGAACTCCCTGACTCCAGCCTGGGAACTCTATCCACTGAGCCACCTTGCTGCTGCCTGGCACACAGACGGTGCTTAATAAATGTTTATTGGCTGCCTGAGTGCCTTAGGGAGTTGCCCAGGTTATCACAGCCAGTGAGAGGCCTTCTTGGCACCAAGGCTAGCTCCCCATCCACTATCACACTGACCCTGGCGAATCAGTAGTCCTCTCAGGACCTCAGGTTTTGTGGGATTTTTTAGGGGAGAAGGCAGTACAATTGGGGTTAAGTGACTTGCCCAAGGTCACACGGCTAGTAAGTGTCAAGTGTCTCAGGAAGGATTTGAACTCTGGCCCTCCTGACTCCAGAGCCAGTACTCTTCACTGCACCACCGAGCTGCCCCTAGGGATCTGTTTCTTCATCTGTCAGATGTAAGTCCTGTAAATCATATGATCCTCAGTCCTAGGCCATTAGTCCAACCCTTCATTTTACAGAGGAAGAAACAGATCCAGTGACTTGCCCAAGGTCACACATCAGAGGTAGGATTTGAATTCAGTGCCACTTAGCCTAAGGTTGTACTAGACCACAGATGAGACCCTCCTTGCTCTCTCCATAGCACTGCAGGGAGATCGGTGAGAGGGAGCAGCTGATCCAGCTTTGGAATGAGATTCACTACCACAAGGTCATGGAGAAATACCATGTGAACTCCCTGACCCCGGTGCAGAAGTTTCGCTCCAGGAAAAGGTACTGGGGAGCATTGACTGACCCCTGTTCTGGGGTGGCGGGCTTGGAAACAGATCCCACAGGTGTCAGCCAGGGTGGGGTGCTCATGCTCTGCTCCCCTCATGGGTCTGCTTCTCTCCCACCCAAAGGAATCCTCCTCCTTCTTCCCTCTGCCCTGAGGGCCTGAAGAGCCGCAACTTCTCCAGAGATGTGCGTCAGAAGCTCCTGGCCTTTGCTGCAGGGGAGACCATGAACCCGAACAGGGAGCAGCGGGTAGGTGTGCTGGCCGGGCCAGGATCCCCTAAATCCCTAACAAAGAGGGGGTAGGTGGGCAGGTCGGGCCCTGCTCTCCTAACAGGGAGCAGAGGGCAGGTGTGCTGACTGGACCCAGCTCTCCTAACAGTGGGCAGGTCAGACCCTGCTCCCCACTATGCACTGAGTAATTCAGGGGGGTTTTAAGGTCAGGGGTCTGTTGCTGAATCCCTACAGCCTGAGGCTTGTCCACCTCAGCTTTGAACACCCCCTTGATCATTCAGCTCAAGGAAAGTGACAACAGCTGGTGTATTGGCTCCCTAGGCCTTAGGCCATCTGGGCCCTTTTGAGAACTAGCTCAAGAAAGAGGATGAACTCTGGGGCCAAGGGTCTAAGCCAGAGCCCCCTCCTGAGAGCTCACCACAGGTCCTCAGGACCATTCTAAGCCTCCATGCGAGCCCGAGTTAGACTGGCCATGGGGTAGCCAAGAATGCAGAGGATTGGTCTAAATGGTCTATAAAGTTCCTTTTCGCTCCAGCTCTTGTATCCTGCAGGCCCAGGAAAGCCATTGGGGCAGCCCAGGGTTAGCCCATTGACAGGGACCTGAGCCCAAAGGCAGTGTTTGGACTGGTCTCTCACAGCTGGCAGAAGGAGCCTTAGCATTCATGGACTTCCAGGTTCTCTGAGGCCTTTCTGTCTGGCAGACCCCAGCAGCAGGGCATGGGGTTCCTGTGTATGCCCACCTTCTGGTGGCTTTCATTGCAT
Source organism: Pseudochirops corinnae (assembly GCA_028646515.1). Taxonomy (NCBI): domain Eukaryota; kingdom Metazoa; phylum Chordata; class Mammalia; order Diprotodontia; family Pseudocheiridae; genus Pseudochirops; species Pseudochirops corinnae. Next base: position 347,891,825 of record CM053587.1, read on the forward strand.
CTGATTATCTTCATTTATGGGGTTCTCTGGTTTCTCACTGCCTCCTTGGGGGCTGCAGGGGAGACTGGCCTTGGAGACAGGCCTGCAGGCCCAGCAGATCTATAACTGGTTTGCCAATTACCGCCGGCGTCAGAGATCATCCCTCCAGAGACGAGCAAAGTTCCAGGCCTTTCCCCAAGCTGGGGGATCTGCCCCAGAAGCCCAGCCTTGGCTGGACCCCGGACCCTGCAGCCTGCAGCCCCAAGGTGGGTCTCTTCTTATTTCCAGACTTGGGGGGGATGAAGGAACACCTGTCTCCTTCCTGACCCCATCCTGGAGGGCTAGGGATGGAGGGGTGTGGTGCAGGCCCCTCCCTTGGGCTGCCAGTGGGACAGGAGAGTTCATGGGCTTTCCTCTTTCCTGAGAAGGTCCCAGCCTCATGAGGGGCCCTCAGAAACCACCCAATCTAACCTCCCCATGGTACAAAGAGAGAAACTAAGGCCCAGAGCCAGTTCGAGTCAGGAAGACCTGAGTTCAAATCCTACCTCAGACATTTGAAAACTAAGTGTGTGACCCTTCCCTGCTCTCAGACTCAGTTTGGTCACCTGTAAAATGGAGGGTAAAAGTGGCATCTACATCCCGGGATTGTTGTGAGGTTCAGGTATTCTGTGTCAGGTGTTTTCCAAACCTTGAAAGAGCTGTTATCTCACTTGATCCTCGGGACAGCCTTATGGGCTCAGCACTGCTGGGATCATTCCATTTTACAGAAGGGGAAACTGAGGCTGTGCAAAGTCAGTGTGATTTGCCCAGGGTCACACAGCTCCGACACACTGTCACTCAGGGGTGCTGCAGAGCCCTGACCCCTCTAACCCTGTCCTCTGGGGTATTGCCTTCTCTGCTTTCAGCTGGATTCCAGGGAGATGTTCACCTGGCACCCCCCGAGGTTCCCCTGGGTCCTTGTGAGCTGGCATGGGAGCCGCCCATCCTGGGCATGAGGTGCCCTCCGGAGGAGGGGCTGGCCAAGCTGCTGGATGCCAGGTAAGGTCAGCAGGATCCCAGTGCATCCCTTTGGTAAGCTTCTCCCTCCTTCTCATGTGTGCAAGGCCTAACTGGTCACTGGGGCCCGCGTTTGGGGGACCTGGCCCAGATGGGCTCGGCTCTTGAGGAGCTCCCCATCAAGTGGGAAATAAGACAGATCCACAAAAGGTAGATCGTGTGGAGGGAGAGATAATCCTCACTTACAGAGGCTACATGAAGGAGGAGGTTCCTGACCTGGCCTTGAAGGATGAGACTTTGAAAGACAGGGATGAGAATGAAGGAACCCCTACCAGGCATCAGGGCTGGTCTGCCCCAAAGTGAGAGCCTCAGAGGAGGACAGAGGCTTCAAGGAGTACAGTCTGGAGGAATGCAGTGGCCATGAGAGGGGGAGGTGGGGGCCAAAGCAAGATCAGGGAGGGCCTGGAATGTCCCTTAGGAGCAGCATTCCATGCCATTCACATTCTGGGTTGTCCAGTTAGCCCCAGTGGGTATGGCACCCCTTTCTCTGGCTCTTGGGAGAAGCTGCAAGGCCTCACGTGATGTGGTCTGTAGCTCTTTGGTACCTGAATCCCTTCTTTCTGGTGGCTTACAGCACTTTTTCTTTGGTGTGGAAACTCTGGATTTTGACTCTAATGTTCCTGGGGATTTTTGCTGTGAGATGACTGGTAGATCTTTTCCCTCTTCACTTTGCTCTTAGATTCTAATTGATTTTTTTTTCTTAATCCTGGTTTTCAGAGAGTCCAGTGATTCTTAAGTTACCTCTCCTCGACTGCTTTCCACTTCAGTTTTTTTTAAAAAAAGTCTCAGGCTCCAGTGTCTGTATTTTCAGTCCTTTGATCTAGTTCTAATGTTTCTTGCTGCCTCATGTACTCATTAATTTCTGCTTGGTCAGTTGTTGTTTTACAAGATCTCCTTTCCTTCCCTGCCTGTCATAGCCTAAGCCGATCTCTTTGTCTGGCACCAACAGCACCATGTGCTCTAAAGTTCTGTGGTTCTGTCCCTCAGGAGCCTTGGTCAGGGTTCATTGAGAATTCCCATGCTGTGCCATGGGCCGCCTCCTCCACTGCCCACCCTTGCTCTTGTCTCTGCCCCCAGGTTTGTGAGAAGCAATGAGATGCCAGGTGAGAAGCTGGGCCCGGACCCCCAGGCCCTCCTGCTGGCAGCAGGACCCAGCTTCCCTGGAGAAGGCCCTAGCACTGCCGGCTGCCCTCCTGCCTCTGCCAGCAGGCCCAGGGCCACTCTTCCCACCTTGGCCCCCTGGCCCGAGAGCTTCGTCCTGGGCCCCTGTGAGTCGCTGCCAGGCCAGGTCCAGGAAACAGTCTATGGCCAAGAGCTGGAGCTCCTGCAGCCCATGCCGGGAGTGTCCCGGGAGCCAACCACCATGGAGCCCCTCTCTGCTTTCTGGGATCCCAGACCCTCAGGTCAGAGTTCAGCCTCCTCACTGCCTGTTTCCACGTCTCTCAATTCAGGCCTTCTCTGGGCATTTATTGGGCACCTTGGTGGGAGTGGGGGGAGCACATCAGCTATGAGTCGCAGGCCTGTAGGGCTGGAAGGAGCCTCAGAGGCCATGTTGTCTGGCCCCCTCATCTTACCAGCCCAGGGAGAGGAAATCCCTTGCTTGGTATCCAAGGCCATCTTGTCTGTTTCTGGTTTCTTGCTCTGGCCTCTGGAACCCCCAAGGAGGAAGGGCCATTGAGATCCTCTGGGCTAGGGGCTCATTACTTTGTTGGAATCCTGGACCCCTTCTCAGGATCATGGTTTTAAGTGCATAATGTCAGATGCAGAGGATTACAAAAGAAACCAGTTATTTCTAAAGACAGTTATCAGCGTTGTTTTTAGAAGTTCATGAGCCCTAGGTTAAGCACCCCTCATCTAGTCAAACACACTCATTTTATTCAGATACAGAGGCTTAGAAAGTGAGTGTGATTCAGTCTCAGGGCACTCTGATTCAGGGCTAGAGACCAAGACTGTCTTTGAGCTAGCCTTTAATATCGTCATTCAGTCATTTCAGTCCTGTCTGACTCTTCATGACCCCATTTGGGGTTTTCTTGGCAAAAATACTGGAGTGGTTTGGTTTGCCATTTGCTTCTCCAGCTCATTTTACAGATGGGGAAACTGAGGCAGACAGGGTGAAGTGACTTGCCCAGGGTCACACAGCTAATAAGCATCTGAAGCCGGATTTGAACTCAGGATTATGAGTCTTCCTGACTCCAGGCCAGGTGCTCTGTGGGCTATGGTGCCACCTAGCTGCCAGTCTTTAATAACCTCTGGCCCTTTCCTGCTCTTCCCTCTCAGGAACGCATAGTTTCATTGAAAACCAGGGCTCCCTCCTGGAGTGTGGCCCAGGAAACCCATCCCCCTAGAGTGAACCATAAAGGGGATGGGGAGGGAGGAGTCTTCTGATTTCACCTGGGTGAGGCACTCCCTCTACCAGGACAGTTCTCCAACTATTGAGCACCTAGAGCCCTAGACAGTTTCTGGTGTGTTGAGACCCCAGAGTCTACCCAGAGACACATAAGTAGGAAGTGGCAAAGATGGTCCTCGAAACCAAGACATTCTGGTTCCAAGGCTGTGCCTCCATCCACTGAGCCAAGATGATTAGAAGAGTGACTGGTACATAGACACTTAATAAATGCTAATTGATTGATTGGTTTTTGGAAGGGTTCTTAGAACATGGAATGTCAGAGCTGGGAGGGGCCTTAGAACAGGGAATGTCAGGGCTGGCAGGGGCCTTAGAACAGGGAGTGTCAGGGATGGGAGGGGCCTGAGAACAGGGGATGTCAGGGCTGGGAGGGACCTTAGAACAGGGGATGTCAGGGCTGGGAGGGACCTTAGAACAGGGAGTGTCAGGGCTGGGAGGGGCCTGAGAACAGGGAGTGTCAGGGCTGGGAGGGGCCTGAGAACAGGGAGTGTCAGGGCTGGGAGGGGCCTGAGAACAGGGAGTGTCAGGGCTGGGAGGGACCTTAGAACAGGGGGTGGCAGAGCTGGCAGGGGCCTTAGAACAGGGAGTGTCAGGGCTGGGAGGGACCTTAGAACAGGGAGTGTCAGGGATGGGATGGGTCTGAGAATAGGGGCTGTCAGGGCTGGGAGGGGCCTGAGAACAGAGAATGTCAGGGCCGGGAGGGAGCTTAGAACAGGGAATGTCAGGGCTGGGAGGGGTCTGAGAACAGGGGATGTCAGGGCTGGGAGGGGCCTGAGAACAGAGAGTGTCAGAGCTGGGAGGAGCCTTAGAGCGGGGAATGTCAGAGCTGGGAAGGACCCTAAAATATTGGTATAGTTGAAGGAAGGACAGAGTTCAAGGACCTGGGTTTGAATCCCAGCTTGGTCACTCACAACCTGTCACCTCCCTGAGACTCAGTTTTCATAAAAGGAGGCAGCTGGAGCAGTCACTGGGAGAGACTAGTGTCTTGCTCTCCTGAACTGGGGGTCTTGGCTGGGTGGGAGTGGCAGGCACCCCAGAGTCTCTGAGTTGGAAGGAGCTCTTTCAAAGAGACCATCTTGACCAGACAGTCCTGAAGGAGCAGGGAAGTAGGACTCCTTGGGACTCTGTACAAGCAAGATTCTTCATTCTGGTTTCTCCACCCCAGGTTACCAGGCTCCACCAGACAGGAGCCCTTTCCGGGCAGGCATTGGTGCCCATCCTGAAGTGGCCAGCAGACAGCCAGACTTGGAGGTGGGCAGCTTCATGCTCAGGGAAGAGCAGCTGAGACCCCTAGAGTGTGTCCTTCCACAAAGGTAGAGTAACAGAAGTGCGGTCCCTTAGGCTTTGGGGCCTTGCACTCTATGAAAAGGTCCAACGTGGCCTTTTGTGCAGGAGAAGTGTTTGCAGCCTCAGTCACTTCCTCTAGTGCGCCTGAGAGATAAGGGCAGTTGACAAGGAAGAGCAGTAACCGGGGAGACCACCTGTCCAGGTGGCATCCTCCCCGCGAGCAATTGTGGCTCATCCCCAGCTTCTTAATTATGTGAATGATGCCTCTTGTGTGGACACATTTGAAGAGACTTCAGAGGTTATAAGACCCATCCCTTCCAGAAGTGGAAACTGAGGCCCAGAGAGGTCGTGACCCTCACAGAGCAATCAGTGTCAGACCCAAGATTTGAACCTGAGACTTCTGACTCCATATTCAGGGAAGCCTGGTCCTTCCTAAGCCTGGAATATGGTATAAGACACTTCTCTGGGCCGCAGTGTCCCAGCTGCAAATAGAGAAAGCTGAATGTTCTCTAAGACCCCAACACTGACCATCCATGTTCTAAGCTCCCTCTCCCTCTGACACTCCTTGTGCTAAGGCTCCTCTCAGCCCTGACACCCCCTGTTCTAAGGCCCCTCCCAGGCCTGATATTCCCTGCTCTAAGGCCCCTGCCAGTCCTGCCACTCCCTGTTCTAAAGTTCCCTCCCAGCTCTGACATCCCCTGTTCTAGGATCCCTCCCTGTGTGAGGTATTCAAACCCAGCTGGTTCCTTGGTTCCTGCCTACTCCCCTGCAGGGGGATATTTGGGGGTTTGACTATCTGACTCTTCTCTTTGGCCTTGCTGGGCAGGAGGAAGGTGGGATCTTTTTGGGGGGGAGGGGGAAAGGCAGGGCAATTGGGGTTAAGTGACTTGCCCAAGGTCACATAGCTAGTAAGTGTGTCAAGTATCTGAGGCCAGATTTGAACTCGGGTCCTCCTGATTCCAGGGCTGGTGCTCTATGGAAGGTGGGATCTTGGGGAGGGGGAAGCTCTAGATTGATGTCTGTTCTCTGACCCTGAGTCTGGCCCTGGAATGGTGACCAGGGTCACAGAGCTGCTCAGTGTCTGAGGCAGCAAAGCCTTCTTGGCTTGGCAGATTGAGCCGTCGTCTCTGGGCCTGTTTCTCCATATCTCACCTTTCTCTGTTCTGGGGAAACCAAACAAGGACAAGGCCCAGGCAAATGCCAGCCCTCTGAGAGCTCACCGTTCTAGTGAGTGGGGTCGGGTGGGGCCAGCACATGCCCCCGAGCAGACACAGAGCGTGTGTGCTGTGGCGGTTGGGGGGGTGGGCCACAGAGCCTCTCCTCTTGGCCCCCACCACGCAGCCCCTGGCAGGTGGCCTGTGGGAATCACTATAGGTGGATGGGTCTTGTCCATTTGGCTTTCCTGAGCATTTCTGCACAATAAACCCTGAAGTAATTGTCCGTTCCCATTGTGTGGAGGAGGACACAGAGTCCTGCACTGCCTCCTCACACATCCAGCCCATCTCCAAGAGGCAGTTCCAGTGAGACGATGCTTCGCAAACCTTGGGGCCAGACATAAAGATACATTCGGGTCATCCCCAACCCGTGAGATGGGGATGGTGGTCCTGACCCAGGTGGCTATGGAGAAAGCCCTTGGCGGACTGTGATTCTCCAGGTATGGACAGATCAGTCCTTCACCTGAGCAGATTGCAGCCCCCGCCTGCTGAGGTCTAGGTGACCTTGGCTCGTTAGCAGTGGCAGAAAGACCCGTCCCTTCCCACCAGACAGAGCCAGCCAGTTCTTGGGAGTTGCTGGCACTCCTTCCCTGGGCTTTCCAGCTGCTCCCCTTGCCCAGCCTTTGAGGACACTCAGCTACCACCGAGGCACAGAAAGCAGGCCCAGTAGAGGTGGCTGCCTTCCATGACCAGCAAAATGTGAGTGGCTGTTGTATTTCCAGTTCCTCAGAGATGGTGCTGGAGGAAGCTTCGAGTCCCCACCAGGTTTCTGTGCTGGACGAGCCCCAGGCTTTGGAGTATGGCCAGGTAAGGCACCCCAGCAGGCGTAGCATCCTTATGACTGAGGCAGGTGGCTTCAGAGCTTTCCTTGACCCCACCCGCCTGCGAGGGGCAGCTGGGCCTTCTTCCTGGGAGCCCCACATTCCCTACTTATTATTTTTAGACCCAAGAATAGACAGCCCACCCTCCCCAGAAGGCCTCCTGTCCCCTCCTCGCACGGATGGGCTGACTCTCAGAGGCCAACGCTTTTTACCTGCATCTACACAAGGCCTGCATACCTCTGAGGTGTGGGCAGCACACTACCTCCTGGGCTGCTCTTTCTGCTCTGAAGCAGACCTCACATCTGCAGCTGCCTCTGGCCTTCTGCTCCTGGAGGGGAGGGCCGGGCTCATTGCTGGCCCTGGTGCCTCACACAGTGTCCGGCACATAGGTGCTTAGTAAAAGGAAGTGACTAGTGTAACTGGCCTTCAGGCCTTGGAAGACCGTTCTCCTGTCCACCCTGAGCCCCTCTTAGACCAAACTCTGGCTCCCTTCTTGGACCCTGTGTATAAGCTCCCTGTGGGCAGGCCCAGGACACAGCCTTCTTTCTCCCCTGTAGAACCACCTGGCCCCTGCAGGAGACCCCGAAGTAGCTCTGGCTGGTCTGGATGCGGTGGAGGAGGAGGTGGTGACTGCGCCCGTAAGGATGAGTAGAGTGACATTGGTGGGGAGGGTGGTTGGGGCCTAGCGGCCTCAGGGGCAGCAGCCTCAGCCTGGCCCATGACCGGGCTGGCCCGGACCCCTGCTCTCCCTTCCCTTTGCACTTGTCCCTGGACAGCAGGAGGGCGAAGTCAGCTTCCTCCACTAGCCCTGGTTCGTCCAAAAAGGGAAGGGGAGAGTCCCGCCGCTGTCCCACCCACCCCAGTGTCATTTTGTCTCCTTCCTCTAAGCCCCAGATACAGATGCTAGAGTTCAGGAAGCTGGCACTGCTCCCTGATCTGTGGCCATGAGCCCATTGGGAGAGCTCTCTGGCTTTTACTGATCAGATGTGCAATTATTAGGCACCTGCTGTGTGCTCAGTGCTGTTCTGGGCATTGGGGAGACAGAGGCATCCAGAAAAGCCCCTCAAAAACAAAACCATCTTGTTCTCCAAGAGCTGGCATTCTCCTGGGGCCTAGGGCATTCCATTCAGTCAGCATTTATTAAGTGCCTGATGTATGCCCAGCACTGTGCAGAGCTCTGAAGAGACAGAGACAAAAATGTAACTGTCCTTTCCCTCAGGGTGTTTGCAGTGTAGGCTTTCAGGTTTACAAATCACTGTCCCCTGACAAGCAGGTGGTCCAAGGGCTATCATTTTTCCCATTTTCCAGATGGAGAAGTTGAGGCCGGGAGAGGGGGTCTGGTCACTGAGCCAGGCCATGTCAGAGCTGAGATTTGAACCTAGCTTCCCTGATTGCTGCCAGAGCCCTGTCCACTGGGCTGCTGTGGGCTTGGGGTTTTTAGAGTGGAAGGGCCCTGAGAAATCAGGTGCGTCTTCTGTGGTCTCCTCACTGTACAGAGCAGAGGCTGAGGGGTGGTGGCTTAAATCAGCCCCTGCAACTGCTGGCCACACCCCAAGATCCTGGAGAGAGATGGCTGAGGCTCATCCTGCGTTCAGGCAGGGCCAGAACTTAGGGGATCACAGGTTTAGGCTCAGATGAAGTAAACTAAGCCTCAGAGAGAGAAGCCAGCCTGCTTGGGGTTCCCCTCAGTCCAGAACAGAGGCTGGACTCTTGGCCCCCCCCACAGGAAACCCTGCACTTTCTTCCTTGACTGTCAGAGCCCTGAGGGGGCAGCAGGGCTCTAGAGGCAGCTGTCTCTGGCTGCCCCTGAGCTGCCCCAGGATTGGGAACCCAGAAGTGGAGATTCCTGGGGGGCTCCTGTGCTGTGAGTGGGGCCCCTGGGGGGCTCCTGTGCTGTGAGTGGGACCCCTGGGGGCTCCTGTGCTGTGAATGTGGCCCCTGGGGGGCTCTTGTACTGTGAGTGGAACCCTTTGGGGAGCTCCTGTGCTGTGTGAATGGGGCCTCTGGCCCTGGACTGAATGACCAGATCAGCCTATATGACAAATTAAGGCCTGGGCCTGAATGGGTGGTCCCATGGACCCCAGATTTCCCCCAGCTGGCCCCAGAGCTGCCTGTCCAGGACTGGGCTCCTGAGGTCCCCTTCTTGTACCTCCTGGTTGGCACCAGGGCATGTGACCCCTGGAGGAAGACCCAGGTCAGAGGGCAGAGGGCAGGGAATCTAGCCAGGGTCACAGAGATTGTGAGTATCTCAGGCAGAGTCTGAACCCAGATCCTCCCAACTCTCTGGCTAGTCCACACCCCTGGCTGCAGTTGGTGCAGAAAACTGACTCCTGGGTTTTCCATCCCTGGCCCAGTGACAGGAAGATTCCTGGGGAGAAGAAGTGTGGCTGGCGTGGCTGGGGCACTTCAAAGCTTGTTTCCGTGCCCTCATATCTGCCTCTGTTCCATGGAGGGCCAAGAGCAAAGCTCGGTGGGATTAACCCACTTCTGGAGATGGGGAAACTGAGGCTCAGAGATCCAAAGTGTACACATGACCTGGGACTAAAAACCAGGCTTCTCCTGGCCCCAAACCCAACACTCCTGAGACATCTGGCTGCTTCAGGAAGTGTAAGGGCTGAAAGGAGGAAGCCCTAGCTCTGGTTTCTGTCTGTGCCCATGAAAGAGGAGAGCCCTGAGGGTCAAATGATGTGATTGGTTAGGTATAGATTATAGGAGCCCAGAGGGACCTGAGTGAGAACGAGGGATGTCGGGGGGGAGGGGCCTCAGAACAAGGGATGTCAGAGGTGGAAGGGGCCTTAGAACAGGGGATGTCAGGGCTGGGAGGGGCCTCAGAACAGGAGATGTCAGAACTGGGAGGGGCCTGAGAACAGGGGATGTCAGGGCTGGGGGGGGCCTGAGAACAGAGGATGTCAGGGCTGGGGGGGGCCTCAGAACAGGGGATGTCAGGGTTGGGAGGGGCCTTAGAACCACACAGATTCTAATCCTTTTCTATGTGACCCTGTCCTTCCTTTGGGCCTCAGCTGCTGAGTTTCCAGGGAGGGCTTGGACCTGCTGGTCTTTCATGTCCATTCCCCTCTTGGCCTCCAGAGGAGGCAGTGTGCCTCCGTGGCAAGGACCCTGGCTTAGATCAGGAGAGGCCTGAGAGGAGGGTCTTAGAAGAGATGGTCTCCAGCATCCCTCTCTGCTCCCATATAAGAAGGGGGGTGGGCAGGGCTCTGGATGGTCAGGAAGGCCTGAGTTCAGAACTTGCCTCTGACACTGAACGCCCCTTCCCCTCTCTGGGACTCAATCTCCTCCTCTCCAGACCCCGTCCAGCATTAGCCCTAGCACGGTGTGACTTGAAGGTGGAGTGTCCTTCTCTGGGAGCCCCCAGAGGCCAGGCTTGGGCCCCTCCAGGCTTATCTCAGCCACCCCTCTGGCAGGAGCTGCCCCACGCTGCTGGCTATCTCATTTAGAATGCCTCCAGAGATGGGGGGGTCTTATTCCTCCTCCTCTGTGGCTTGGCCAGGGGAGAGATTTCTTTCCTGTGCCCACCTGGTGGCCCAGACTGCCCCCCCCCAGGCACTTGTTATGTAAAAGGGGGTGGAGGAATGCAAATGGGCTCCTGGAGAGAGGGGTCAATTGATGGGAGGGCTGTGGGGGCTGCCTCAGTGGCAGCGTCTCCAAAGCCGGCCCAGGAGCACCCTTCTCGGAGCCCCCACAAGCTTGCCAGATCCTCATCACCACCCTGTGAGGGGAAAGGAGCTTCATTTTACAGATGGACAAACTGACGCCTGGCAAGGGGAAGGAACAAGGCCCAAGGTCACATGGCTAGTGAGGGGGAGGGCAGAGCTCGGAATCTAGCAGAATGTAAACAGATGCTGCTTAGTGTTGTGCCTGTACCCTCAGCACCTAACAGTACCAGGCATACAGCAGGGGCTTAATAAGTGTCTGTTGGATTGAATCCAAGGTGGGCCTCCCAGTTTTCTTTCCAGGTGTCCTGAGAAGCCAGGAAGATCTGTGTTCAGAGTCCCCCTTTGGCTCTTTCTGGATGTGTGACCCTGGCCAAGTCACTTAGCCTCTCACTGGTCCAGGCAGCTCCCAAAGACTAGAAGCTGCAGGGTGCTGTGCAGATTGTAAACACTGAAGAAGTTCTTTGTAAAGTGATTCATTCCTGAGTCATAGAGAGGATGCCAGTCTGAACTGGTGACTGGTGGAGGGAGTGTCCTCCTCCGGGAGCTGCCGATGTCTGTGAAATCCATCCCAGTTCCTCTCTCCCTGCTCTCCTGCTTCCAGGCCTGCCCTCTGTCCGGCTGTTCCCCATCCACCCTGACTATAACAGAGAGGCAGAGGAGGCTGCCTTCTGTCCTGGCCAAACCTCTCTAAGAAGCCGGATCGGTGGAAGGAGGAACCGAGTGAGGCTTGACCAGAAGTGGGGTGGACATGGGGGTTTGTGGGCAGTGAGTGAGGAGTGGTTTGGGCTTCTGATTAGAGGCTCTGAAGAAGGACCAGAGGCTTTAGAGTTCTGAAGGGCCCTCCAAGGTCATTTAGGCTCCCCCTGCCCCACTTTACAGGTGGGGAGACATGAATCTCAGAGGTGTCCGGTGATTGACCCAAAGTGACGCAGTCGATTGGGGACTAGGGCAGAGGCTGAACCAGGCCTTCTGATGGCTCTGTCACACACTCCAGGACTGTGGCTTGAGCTCAGGGCCCTCGCAGGTTCTTTCTGGGGCTGTGATTGGGGGATTCAGGGCCACCCAGCCTGAGCCAGGAGCTGTCCCTCTCTCCATGTCCTGTGTCCTTGGGGGAGGTCTGGCCCATCTCTTGGTGGCCCTCTGATGTCTTGGACAATGGGCTTACCGTGGGGGAAAGGGACATCGGGGTGGAGCCAGATTTCCACAGATGCAATGGGCCCCAAAGTCTTTGGCAGAAGAGGAGGGATGTCAGGTGTGTTACAGTCGCCGACACTGTCAGGAGTGTCTGACACATAGTAGGTGCTTAAGAGAGGAACGGAAGTGATGTGAAAGGAATGGATTGATAGAGGTGTCCCTTGCTTGGACCTAAGGAGAGGCCATGGTTCAAAGAGTGCCTCGCTAACAAAATGTCCTGCCGGTGCTGTGAAAACAGACTGGTGTGGCCCTCACTCAGTGCGGGGCGTGGCGCCTCGAAAGGGCTTTTTCTCTCTGGTAAATGCATGCAACACTCACCACACGGGTGTTGGGAACCTCAGTTTCATCATCCATACAATGATACTATCTATTGTGGGAAGGGGCTTTGCCAAGGGCCGGTGAATGGTCAGCAGCCCTGGCAGTCAGCTTTGGCAGAATCCTGTCACAGGTTGCTTTCCCTGGCAGGTATTGGGATACAAGCTGTGGCAATCAGTGGAGGTTTGGAGGTGAATGAATATGCAGGGTCTGTGGGACCATAGGATTGGGGCTGGGAGAGGTCTCAAGGACAAGCCCTCTGATTGTGAGTCCCCAAGACTCACTCTTTCCTCTCTCGGTGCCAGGAGGGACTTTGGGGGGGCCTCATTTTGCAAGGGACCTAACAAAGGTTGAGAATGTCCAAAGGACATCCCGTGGCCATCATCTGCGTTGTGGGGTGTGCAAGCTGGAGGGAACTTAGGGCCCCACCACCTCCTCTGACAGTTTCAGAGAGGGGATAGGACACCCCAAGATGGCGCAGCTTATACTGCCTGCCACTGGGAGACGTGACTCTGTGTCTGCTGTTCCAGGTTCCAGGGGACTCTCAGAGTGAGCAGACCTCCAATGACACTTTCTGGGCCGCCCTGCTGTTGTTTGAATTCTCAGGGGGCAACCGGGTGTGAGGTGCACCTGGTGGATGTCAGTGGGGGCTCGGGCAGATGGCCACATGGATTCACACACCAAGCCCCCAGCGCCCAGCACGGTTTTCCTCCACGTTGGAGAGGAATGCTAAGCCCACCCTCGAGGGCCCCACTCCTTGGGTCTCTGAGGGGCCAGTTTTCTGTTCTCTTTGTGAGTATGGGAGGGGGAGCTGGCCTTTTTGCTCCCCTCCAGCTTGGTTCTTATGGCCTGTTTCCAGCGACAGCAGAGTTTTTGTCTTTCCCTATTCATTAACTTGTTGTTAGCAATGAAGCTGTGTCCAGGCAGACAGACCTCTGGAGGTGGCCTGTTCCTCCACTTTGGAATTGCACGGCATTAGGTCCCACAGGTGGCCCCTGGACCCCAGGGGCTCAGACCTCTCACCTTCCATGGGGCTTTGCAGTAGATTGGAGCCACACCTGTCCTGGCTGATTTTTACCGACTTGCCTAAGGTTAGCTGGAGGGCTCTGTTCTCAGCCCCCAGGGCATGGGGTCCTCTCTGTTTCAGTCTACTGAATTCCCGGGGGGGGGGGGGGCCAAGGGAGGAACAGAAGCCAACACTTCTCACTCAAATACCAGCATCACTCATCCCAAGGTTAGCCGTCACCATCCTTCTCATGCTATGGGTCCCATTTGGAGCATTGAGTCCAGGCTTGGACAGACTCCCACAGGGGGTCCCCTTTTGGCACAGTTCTGGTTTAGGGAGCGAGCAGGGAGGGAAGTACATTGCCTTCCGTTTCTGATGAAGTAATTTTGTTCAATAAAGGTCATTGAAAGCACATGCTTTGGGCTGGTGATTGACAGTAGGGAGGGAGCATGGCTGGGCTCTTGAGAGAAGGGGAGATCATTCAGAACATTGTAGAAGGGGCTTCCCAACCTGGCCAGAGTTGATGTAGACACCCGTGAGATCACACACTTCTCTGTTCCACCTCTTCTTCTCTCCATCTTCTATAGAGGGGAGATTCCTGGACTCAGGCATCAGTAGATCTGGGTTCTGAGATCAAGTATACCCACTGGCCCTTCCAACTTAGAATCTGTGATCCTAGAATCACCGGCAAGCCAGAGTCTATCAAAGCCTCTGGCTCCTCATTGGTAAAATGTATTTAATAATATGGTTACTGGCTCACTCCCTGGGCTGTCCTAGCACAGACTGGCTGGGAATAATCCTCTTCCTCCTGCCTCCAGCCCCTTCCTCCCTCGAGGATTTGGCTGAAAACACATGGCTGACGGGGTCCTGAACTCAGATTTTTGGACTCTAGGGCCTCTTCCTGCCTGACGTGAAAGTATGGCTTGTCAGAGCTGGAAGAAACCTGAGGTGTGACCTCACAAAGGAGAAAGTGGAGGACCCAAGGTCACGTAGGTCTGGACTTGCACTGGGCTCTTTCTGAAGTGGTACCCTGGGCTCTCAAACTACCTCCAAGGAATGTTCTACCCCCTCTCCCCAGGGTTAGAGGCACCCACCAGCCAGAACTTAGAGGACAGGATTTGGATCCCAACTGGCCCCTCCCTGGTGCAGGAACCCTGAGGGAAGCTCTCTCTCACCCCAGATCAGCCCGAAGGGCTGAGCTTCGAGGCCACCTTCTGTCCACCAGGGGCCCCCAACCAGGGCTCGGGGAAGCTAGCTTCCTGGACAAATGCCTTCTAATACAATTTATTCCTTTGCAATCCTATATTTTTTATGCTAATTTTAAGAACATGGTTCTGAGAATGTCCCCGGGTTTCATCAGACTGCCCAAGGCGTCCTGAAACAGAATGGTGAAGAGCCCCTGCTGTGCTCCAAGCCCCTTACTTCCCTGAGCTCCGGGTGGCCAGGCTTCCCTCCAAGCCGGTAGGATCACAGACTTAGGAGTGGGGGCCTCAAAGTCTGACCCCGTGTCTTGCCTATCACAGGATTAGGGAAGAGGCAGGGGCCTCGTGGCCATCTGGTCCAACCCACCCACAGAAGGGTCCCAGCTTCGGAGCTGGCAGGACCTGGGCGTTATCTAAGGTTCAACGCCCTCGTTGGAAGGAGGACGACCTGGAGGTCAAGGAAGACCTTGTCCAGGGCCCCACAGGTAGTGAGCCTCACAGCTGGCACCGGAATCCAAGAGTTCCGACTCCAGGTTCGGTCTTTCCCCTCGGGCCACCTTGTCCCAGGACTAGGAAATGAAAGCCAAGATTTGGACCCGGGCTTTCTTTCTACCGAGGCTCAGCATTCTCCTCCGTCAGATAGGGGTTACAGTGATGCCACCAAGTCGGCCTTCCTGGGAGGCATGGGCTGCTGCCGTTGGGTGGGGCTGGGGGAGGCGGAGGAGGGGTGGGTGTGGCTGGTGCTGAGACCCGAGACGCCTCCGGCGTGAAGGATGCGGGCCCAGCCGGCTGGCTCCGGCTCCCGGGTCTCGAACCGAGCTTGGCCCCCGGGGTCCTTTCTAACAAACGGCACGGCCAGGCCCCCGCCGAGGAGTGGGCAGGATGGCGAGAGCTCAGATGTCCCACCTGGAACCTGGCTCCCGCCTCCCCAATGGCTGCTGCGCCCGGCGAGGCCATGGCAACCGGGAGAATGTGGCCGGCTGGGCGCTGATTGGCCTGCGGGCCTTAGCAACAGAGCAAGGCAAGACCCGTCTCTACAGCGACGGCAGCGGAGGCACGAGTCGGAGCCCCACCTCGCCGGGTGTGTCCTGCTTGGCTCGGACTCGGGAGCAGCAGGGACCCGTGGGGACGTCTGTGGGGACTGTCCGGTGTTCTGGGACCCCAGACTTGGAACTGGGAGGGGCCTCGGAGGCCAGCCGGACCAACCTCTCATTTACATATGAGGAAACTGAGGCTGGGGGGGAGGGGGAACTTGGCCAAAGCTGTAGGATCCCAGATCTCAGACAGCAGATATCTAGTGATTAGAGTCTAGTCCAACCCCCTCATTTACATAAAGGGAGACTGGGATCCAGCCCACATGGTAGCACCATGGTCTCAGACCTTGCTTTGGGAGAGGCAGAAGAAAGAGGAAAACCCTGCCCCCTCCCCAGGAAGTTTCAGGACTAAGGAGGGCTGCCTCTGCCCTGGAAGCCTCAGAGGGGAATGCCAGAGACTAAGGGATGTCCCTTCTGTCCCTCTCCAGTCATCCTGAGAGACAACTGGAGGCTGAGCTTCTAATGGCATCGCTACCATCCATATACTTGATGGGTCACCCTGGACAAGTCTCTGCTCTCCTCTGGACCGAGAAAGGCCACATCTTGAAGGAGATGGCCTTGGAGCTGAGGGGTTGATAGAGGTAGATGTGAGGAGGTGGAGCATGCCAGGCGGGGGCCCAGTCACTGCAAGAGCAGGGAGGTGGGAGATGAAATGTCTTGAGCAATTTGAGTAGAACACAAAACCCTTGAAAGAGGATAGGACAAAATCCAGCTGGGAGGGCTGGCCAGAGCCAGACCGTGTGGGGCTCTCAGTGCCCACACAAACCCTCTATCATTTCCAGCCAGATGGGCCTGGGCCCTGCCTTAGGAACACACCAAGCAGATGGCTGCCCCCTGCCTTGGCCTTCCCTCCCCACCCTCTTCTCAGTCCTGTAGCTTCAAAGTCCAGCTTCAGACTTTTCCAGCCTTCCCTGACTCATCTGGGCCCAGGCTGTGTGAACTGCCGGGCTTCTGAGCACATACTGTCTAACTGGCTTTTTATGGCCAAATCTTACCCTTTCAGATTTGACTGTAAGCTTCCTGAAGGTGGGAACCTGGACTCTTCTGGACAGGGGGAAAGAATCAGAAGACTTGTGTGACTGTGAGCAAGTAAAATTCTCTGATCCACAGTTCCTTCCTTTATAAAATTGGGAGTCCTGGGGTTGGGGTAAAATCGATGCATTCCAAAGTTCTGACATCCCCTGTTCTAGTTTCCTCCCAGCCCTGACATCCCCTGTTCTCAGGCCCCTCCCAGCCTTGACATCCCCTGTTCTAAGCTCTCTTTTTGTATCCCTAATGTTTAGCACAGTGCCTGGCATACCATAAGTGCTTAATAAATGTTTATTGGTTGATTGATCAATAGATCATACGTATGTCTTGCACTTTCCTGAATAGAGGCTGGACAACTGAGTTCACATCCAGGCTCAGACACTTCCCAGCTGTGTGACTCTGGGCAAGTCCTTTAACACCATTTGCCTCGATTTCCTCATCTGTAAAATGAATCAGAGAAGGAAATGGCAGACCGCGCCTGTGTCTGCCGGAAAACCTCAAAAGGGGTCACAAAGGGTCAGACGCGACTGAGAAGACTCAGCAATGAAACTGAGGGTGGAGAGAAGTGGACCAGTGGGAGGATGATAGAGACATTAGAGGATTATGGGACCCACTTGGGATCCAGCCGCGTAAGTTAGTTCCACTGAACAAACCCCATTAGGCCCTTTCTTTGTGCATGATAAATCCGTTAATACCAGGATCTCGGAAGGGCCACCACTGTTTGTAAGAACAGCATCAGCCATTTATTAGACGCCTACTGTTTACCAGGCCCATGCTAGGAGCTGAGGGAGATCCAGAGGGTCTGGAGATGGAGAGATAGGACAAAACAGGACAAAGCAGGACAAAGTAGCTTGATGTCTCCCAGGAGGGCGAGAGTTTGGATATTCCCACAGTTCTGGCTGCCACATTTTTGTTAATAAGGCAAGGCAAGAAGCATTTCTTAATTGCCAGCTATGCGTCAGGCCTAGTCCTCACCCCGGGGGATAAAGACACAAGCCAAGACTAACCAGTTCTCCCCATTCTGACCCCTGACGCAAGGAGAGGGAGCTGCACCTTTTGGGGTGTTCTGGAGGAAGCTCTCCTCCCCGGGTTCACATGGTAGGCAACTGAGCACAATGAGGAAATTGTGGAGGCAAAGCCCTGGGTTTTATTCTTCTACCCACTGCGTGCAGATTCAGCTTCAGAGAAAACCATGAGGATTCAAACAAGGCTTCTTATTTTAATTACCCAGAATGCTCAGGAGGAATGGTCCCAAGTCCTGAATAAGAAGAGAAATGAAAAACTCCCCTAACTGGGGCCTGGTGTCAAAGCCCCGCCACGAGGGGAATGCAGGCTAGCCAATCTGGACCACTCCCCCAAGTGGAGGCCCTGGGAAGAATCATGGTAGAATGAGCGGCTGGAGGGGACTGAGGAGGTACGGCACATCTGTCACAGGAACTGAGTGATTTAGCCTACAGAAGAGAAGGTTCTGGGGCAGGACATGGCAGCTGTCTTTAGGCATCTGAGGGGCCGTCTACCTGAGGGTAGAACCTGGAGCATTGGGGGAAGGCCCAAGGAGGCCCAAGCTGGTGCTTAACACAAGGAAAAATGGTGGGCCAGTGAGACCTTTGCCCGAGTGGAGACAGAGCTCTCCCCCCTAGGAGGTTTTGGAGCAGGGGCTGGACACCCCTTGTTTGGGTTATGGTAGAGGGGCCTCTTGTTTGGGTCTGAGCAGGACTCCACAGCTCTGTAAAATAACTCTTCTTTCCCATCAGAATGTAAGCTCCCTGAGAGCAGGGGAGATCTTAGCACAAGATCTGGCATGCAGCAGGCACTTAATAAATGGTTGCTGAAGGATTGCTTGGTTATGTACACATTGTATATACCTTTAGAGGCACCTGTCGTCTTCCCCGTTAGACTGTGAGCTCCTGGAGAACAAGGAGCACTTTGGGCTTTCTTTGTATCCCCAGAGCTTGGTGTAGAGCTGGGCATGGGGAAGGCGCTTAATAAATGCTTGTCGATTGATCACTCCAGGAAAGTAAATGCTCCAGTGCTTGGAGGAACTCAAACAGGAGAAGGGATCCCTCGTATCTGGGGAACAGCATGGTTTTCTGGGGCATCCGCCCATTTCTTAACCGACCTGAGACCATCAGTAGGATATTTGGGTCTGGCTATTGTCTATGGGGAAAGAAGAACCGGGAGCCAGTATCTCAGTGTGGAATTTGAATTCTGACTCTGCCACTTAGCTGTGTGATCTTGGCCCAGTCATTTGCCCTCATTTCCTTGTCTGGAAAAATGAGCCCTTTCAGCTCTGGAGCTGGGAGCCTATGACTAAGAGGCTGAGTCATGGACGAGCAGAATCTGAGGTGGGTCTGAAGGAGGGCAATGAATAGAGACGAACAGGGAGGGAGTATGTTCCAGGCAAAGAGGGGCCTCCCAGCTGGAGAGGGGTAGCTTGTGGTCAGATGGCAGAGGGCCTCAATGTCCAACTAAGAGCTGTTTGCTTACTTCTTGGGCGGGTAACTGGGAGCCATTGAATATTCCTGAGCACAGAGACTTCAGAGAGGCAGCAGCATAGAAAGGGGAGGATGCTGGAAGACCACAGGACCACAGCCTAGGGCTGGAAGGGTCCCATCTAGTGTAATCCTGTCATTTTTACAGAGGAAGAAATCCAGGCCCAGAGGGACAAAGGGATTTCCATAGGTCACACAAACAGGGTCAGAGGAGAGGTTGGAGAGCGCTGCTTTCTTATTGATTCTTGGTATCTGGATGATGCTGGGCAAGTCTCTTCAATCCCTCTGACCCTCAGCATCTGTGAAATGAGAAGACTGATAATGCCTGGGGTGTGAGGCTTCAAGGAGGCCATCCCAGCGTCTTAGACTTGGAAGAGCCTTCACAGGTCAGCTAGGTCTGAAGGGGAGTGTGCAGCACAGCCCTCCCCTCCCCCGCCCCGACACGGAGAAGTCCAGCCTTTGCTTGATGCCCTCATGGTGGGCCCAGCCCCCAATTGCACTATGGGACAGCCCTCGTGGGGGTCTGCCCCATCCAGACAGGGCCCATTGCACTATGGGACAGCCTTCATGGGGGATACCCCCTCCAGAGGGGGCCCACTGCACTGTGGGATAGCCCTCATGGGGGGCCCACCCCCAATTATACTGTGGGAACCCCTTATGATCTCTAGAACTCAGGGTTCTGACCCTAGGGCCAGGGTTCTCTCCTCTATACCTCGTACCTGCACGTTGGGACCCTGTGGTCACTGGAGGCCAGCAGATGAGCTCCTGGTGTTGGCCAGAGGCCCTTGGTACTAGGGCTCAAGGAGGCCCCTGCTTGCACATGACCTGTGTGCCAGGCCCTTACTCTGGGCTCCTCTGCCCAGCCTGCCTGCTGTGCTGACCTGGAGGAGAGAGTGGAGCCCTCTTTGGCTCGAGGTTGGGGTGTCTACAGAGAGAGCTGAGAAAGAGGCCAGCAGAACCGGGAGGCTGGAGGCTGCTAGAATCCCTCCCCCCCAGCCAGCCTCTCTGGGCCTCAGTTTCCCCAGCTCTTTGAGCCAAATGGCAGTTAGCTCTGAAATTCTCTGATGCCCAGAAGCTGTGATCTGCACATGCTCTGCTTCCCAGAGTCTCTAGTTTTGACCAGTTCTCTGATACCTGGTCTCTGATTCCAACATTCTCTGACTCTCAGAATCTTTGATTCTGACATTCTGATTCTGTCTTGGATTCTTAAGGACTAACATTCTCTGATTCCCAGAGCCTCCAAGTCCAAGTCTCTTACTCTCAGGGGTTAAGGGGAAGGAATGAGCACTTATACAGCACCTACTGTATGCCAGGCACTGAGCTAAGTGCTTTACAAATATCCTCACAACAACTCTGGGGGGCAGGGGCGGGGAGGTGCTATTATGATCATCATTTTACAACTGAGGAAACTGAGGTAGACAGATGGTAAATGACTTGCTCAGGGTCACACCGCAGGGATGAATCCAAGGCCAAATTTGAATTCAGATCTTCCTAACTTTGAGACGGATGTTGGCACTATTCCTGGCCCTACTGGATGTGACTATATGCAAAGGAGACAAACGGCTGGAATTCTGTCCATTTAAACACGGTTCTGGGGTAGTCCTGGGCTCAAAGGGATGACGTGAAGAAAACAAAGAGTGCCTGCCTCATGGGTACTGGGCCTGCTCAGCCCAACGTTATCATCTTGCTTTGTCCGACAGTTTCCAGTAAGTCTGTACCCGAGGTTGCTTTCATGCTGGGGTTATCGACTCGAAAAAATCGACCCATTAAGAAGATGACGGTTCTAGAAGTCTCAGATTCTAGAATTCTCAGTCCAATTCCCCACCCATGATTCTCAGGTCTGTTGATCCTAAAAGTCTAACACTCTGTGGCTCTAAATTCTGAGACTCTGCAATTCTAATAAGGTTTATCCTTCTATGACCCCGAGTCTGAGCTTCTTGGATTCCTGGACCGCTCTGATTCTCAGTAATTCCATTCTCTAATTCAGGGGCTCTGTATCTGAGATTCCCAGAGTCAGTGATAACATAATTCTAAGAATATGATTTAGTGAATCTAGACTGTGTGATTTTCCCCATCAATGATTCTCTAATTCTGAGTATCATGTGCTCGTGTTTCTAAAGATAGGGAGACTGATGAAGGTGAAGAAGGATTTGAGATGGGCCCAGCCCTGAAGGGTCCAATTGAATTTAATGCGAAAAGCCTTTAGGTTCCAGGTGCTGAGCCAGGGTTAGGAAGACAAGGACAGACTGGTCTCCACCCTTGAGAAGCATATATTTGGGGTGGGGAAATGAAGAGGAAGATGGAGATTTTGGAATGGGGATGAGGATAAGAGGGCATTAAGGGGAGTCATCAACAAGCATTTATTGAGGGGCAGCTAAATGTCACAGCACACCCACCCTGGAGTCAGGAGGACTTGAATTCAAATTTGACCTCAGATACTTACTAGCTGTGTGACCCTGGGCAAGTCACTTAACCTCAATTACCTACAGTGACCCCCCCAAAAAGCAACAACCCCAAACCTAAGCATTTATTGAGTTCCCAATATGAGAGAGTACAGCATGAACCAAGGCCTGGCCTGTTTGTGGGACAGAGAGGAGATGTATGTGACTGAAACAGAAAATATGTGTCCGGGATGGCTGGAGGATGAGGGCTCTTTCCCTCCAGCCTGGCTTCCGGTCCACTCCATCCCACTTCAGCACCATGGACCTCCTGGCCATTTCCTGGCGGTGCCCTCCCCTCTCCCCTTCCCCCTTCCCCCTTTCATAGCCTTGCTTGTCTCTCCAGCCAGCTTGGCACCAAGGCTGTGCCTGTCTGGATCATGGCTCTCCCTCCTGCCAATTTTCCACTTCCAGTCAGTGAATTGGAATGGAATTTTAAAGCTGAGAGAAACCTTGGAAGAGTGATGATGAGGGTGATGGTGATAGGTAGCATTTACGCAGTGCCTACTGCATATCAGGCGCTGCACAAAGGTGATCACATTTGAATCTCACAGCAGCCCTGGGAACTCAGTGCTGTGAGCATCCCCACTTTACAACTGGGGAAACTGAGGCAAGCAGCAGTTAAGTGACTTGCCTGGGATCACACAGCTAGTATCTGAGGCTGAATTTGAACTCAGGTCTTCCTGACTCCCGGCCAGGTGTGCCCAATGTGCCACCTCGGTCCCTTTAGCCCTAAATAATTTACCAGCTCTGCCTTTGTTCCTCTATGACCCCGGTTTTGGTCCCAGTTCTACTAAGCTGCTTCATGACCTTGGGCAAGTCACTTCTGGCTGGGCCTCAGTTTCCTTCTCTGTAAAATGAGAGGACTGGGCTGGGCTGGACCTTCCCACATTCTTCCTTCCAAGACTCTCATCTTCCTAGCAGGGAGCTCACATGAAATATTGATGGCTTAGCCCAGGGCAGCCTCTTGTGGTCTCTCACAGTGTGGTTGTATTCAGGGTTCTGAACTTGCTGATGAAAGGGTCTGCCCACGGTCTCCTCCTGTTCCCTGGGAGCTGGTGGGGGAGCCTGGGCTCCTCCTGCCTGGGGGCACCTGCTGAGGGCTTCACATCTGGGTCCCAGGGGTACGGCAAGTCCCTCTTCCCTCAGGGTCCTTCTAGTCCCCATGGACTCTGCCTACCAGCTGGGCATGGGTAGCCCTGGTATCTGGGCAGGGCCTTATGGTTCCCCAAGCACACCAGTGAAGGCTATTGACAATATAACCTGGCTGAGGACATTGTACCCACTTGACAGAAGAGGGAATTGAGGCCCAGAGGAAAGAGGACTTGTCCAAAGTCACTCATAGAATGAATTATGGGGGGACTTGAACCCACATCTCCTGACCCTTGTTGAATCCTCTCTCCACTGGGCAGGGATAGTTTTCACCTTTCTCCCTGTGCCTAGCCCTTAGCACAAAGTCTCAAACAAAGTCGGTGTTTAATAAATGGCAGGTGACTGACTGACTAAAGTTCCACAGTCAGCAGGCATTCATGTCAGCTGCTTGGGGGGCTCGCAGTAGCCAATGCAGAGTTGGGATGGCTCTGGGAAGGGCCTCGGGAGGCGCCTCGCTGATAAGGAAACTGAGGCACAGACAGGTTCACAGCCCGGGCTCCTGGAGGGTAAAGCTCGACGGCCTGATCGTGATGGCTGGCGTTTGTGTCACGTCAAGGCTTGCAGAGAACCTCACTTTCCATAGCACACTTGCGTCTCAGGATAGGCGCTATTATTAGCCCATTTTATAGATGAGTAAACTGAGGCTGGTGATGTCAAGTGACTTGCTCAGGATCAAACAGCAGGGGGCGGCTGGGCGGTGAAGGGCCTACTTCTCCCCGAGTTCAAATCCAGCCTCAGACACTGCCTAGCTGTGTGACCCTGGACAAGTCACTTCACCCTGTGTGCCTCAGTTTCCTCCCCTGTAAAATGAGCTGGAGAAGGAAGTGGCAGATTGATGCAGCGCCTCTGCCAAGAAAACTCCCAATGGGGTCACAGGGCATCAGACAGGACTGAAGAGAGTGAACAACCATTATGACTTTCCAGGTCCCAAAGCCGGTAGCTTCTCCCTCCGCCTCTCTGCTTGTCACAGGGCTGTCATAGAGAGGTGTCTTGCAGAAGGCTCCGCTTGAGCTGTGTGGGGAAGGAAGGAAGGGATTCGGGGAGGCTGAGGCTCGGAGCAAAGGCTCGGAGGTGGGAGATGGGCTCTTCTGTCTCCCCTGT
Source organism: Pseudochirops corinnae (assembly GCA_028646515.1). NCBI lineage: Eukaryota > Metazoa > Chordata > Mammalia > Diprotodontia > Pseudocheiridae > Pseudochirops > Pseudochirops corinnae. Next base: position 347,915,283 of record CM053587.1, read on the forward strand.
TAGACTCTAACTGCTGGAGGGTGGGGCCTATCTTTGCCTCTTGTTGTATCTGTAGGCTGGGCACAGGGCCTGGCACACAGTAGGTGCTTATTAAATGTTGATTGTCTTTGGCGGTCCATGTTGCAGACTCTGGAGCCCTGTGTTCTGATTTAGACATTCTGTGTTCTCTTTTCTAAGGCGATTCCTAGATCTGGCCTTCTATGTCTTTACGCCTCCGCCTTTAGCCCCCAGGCCCCACCCAGGAACACTGACAGTACTTATCCATCTACTGAAGCCTTGAATGACAACCTGGGAAGTCTGGATGTGCCTCAACCTCCTTCCTTGCTTCCTTTCCCCCTCCCCCAGACACAGACAAGCACTTGTCTCCCAGTCTCTGGCAATAATGTCTCTTGTGGGGATGAAATCCTCCTCATGTACCCTGGACCAGGATGCTCTCCCAGACGGAGAGCCACACCCGCAGTCCACAGCCCTCCCTCTGTGCTTCTTGCCAAGCTCCAGCATCTGAACAGCTCCCACAAGACCAGCAGCTTTTAGCATTAAAATGTGTGGAAATGTCCTGTGACTGGCAATCTGGGAGGTGGCAGCAATTTGGGGCCCATGTGCATCGTGATATATCCTGGAGAGCAGCCAAGTGGCCAGGGCCTTCTCAGCAGCCCGGGAAAGCATGGCTGGAGAGCCAAAGGAACCAAAAGCCTCATGGGAATGAGAGCCGGCAGAGACCTGAGAACACGGCAGAGACCTGAGAACACGGGACAAACACCGAATTGTCAGGGCTGGGAGGGGCCTGAGAACAGGGGATGTCAGGGCTGGGAAAGGCCTTGGGGATGATTTTACAGCTAAGAGAGCTGAGGCTGCAGAGAGGCATCTCCCCAGCCATTAATCAGCACAGCCCCTTAGGGCATATTAAGTCTTTAGGAGCTGGACTGGCAGGAGGCTTGGGTGGATTCCTAGATGGGTATTTTGTTCTAGAGAAGCTGGAGAAAATTCTAAGGCTAATTACCAAGGAAATTCCTGGGGGCTGGGCGGGGGGGAGGGAAATGCAGACTTCCAGCTAGGCCCCACCTGCCCCAGCATGAGGAGAGAGTGCTGGATGAAGAGGCAGGTGGGGGGTCCTGCCGCGCCAGTCGTTTATGTCTGGCTCCATGTAGGAAGGGAGCCCCCAGAGGACTGCTTTTGTTGCCCCTAACAGGCGCTCAAGAAATGTCTCTCCTCCCCTCTGGGCCTCAGTTTCCCCTGGTAGAAAATAAGAGTGTTGGACTGGTGTCTGGGAGCCTGTGCACAGGGAGATGGGCCCTTCATCTTCAGGGGCCAGGGAGAGCTCTGTGGGAGAGGAGGGGCTCAGGAACAACACCTCCCTGGGAAGCCCAGAGTAGGAGGATTGCCTGGGTCCAGACTGCCTGACCTTGGGCCAGTCCCTTTCCCACAAAATGAAGTAGGAGGAAATGGTCCCTTAGGTTTAAAGCCCGTTTCCTAAATCCAGCCCCTCTCTTCAGGAAGAGCTGTGAGGCCCTTCACATCAATCCATCACTGATTGGTGGATGGGCAGAGAGGCTGCAATGTCCTGTCTGCTGAGCGGTAACCATGCCAACCTGAAGCCCTGGGCTGGGAGGATGCAGTAGGATTCTTTGTCAGGCTCAGCTTGGCAGCCGGGCTTGGGGAGGGGGGGCAGGGCCTTCTTGGGCCACGAGCTGAGGGTTCCAGCTTAGAAATGGTGCCCTCAGGACTAGGGACCAGCAGGAAAATCATCCCCCACTTCATGGATCTGATCTTGGCCCCTCCCTGACTGAGGAGTTTTCTGATGAGGAGTTGGGAGGCCCAGGCCCTGAGTTTGAACCTGCCTCTGGCCTTGGCCACTTGTGAATTCTGGGTAATCCACATTGATGAAGTGCAGGCTCTGGGAAACCCTCCAACCCCCTCCCCCCCACCCCTTGAGCTCTCCTTGAATCTTTGAGGAACAGGCTCTGGGAAACCCCTTGAAGTCTGATTAAATCTTCCCACTTGATGAGGCATTTGCAGAGGACAAAAGTTTTTCATTGTGGCTGGGCCCAAACCTCTGTTCCTAGTCTGGCCCTCCTCCATTGTCCATCTACTTTCCACCCTTGAGCCTATCAAAATATCAATCCACCCTTGC
>CM053587.1:347917913-347939895 GCA_028646515.1 Pseudochirops corinnae
GGGGGGGGGGGGGAAGGGAGGGAAGAAAATCTGAAACTCAAGTGATTGTGGAACTGAATCTTGTAAATTAAAAGTAAATGAGCAAATAAAAAAAAAAATTCTTTTTGTATTTGGACTGCTGACAAATCGCAACCCCAATACAAGGGTGTTTAACTGGAGACCAAGACTAATTTCTCTTGACGCCTACATAGCTCATCTGCAGATGAGCTGAGGCTCAACATGTCAAAAGTGGGATCTCTGGTCTCCCTCCAAACCACCCTCCACCCCAACCCGCCATGGCTGTGACTGGTGCCGGCATTCACCTGATTACAACAGCTCCTCCCTACACATCCTACAAAACCTCTGATTCAAAGCTACCTCTGCACCACAGCCCCCGGTCACCATGCTGGGTCCCAGATCCAATTACCTGGGGCTGAGCTCATAGAGCCAGCCTCCTACTGGGAGCGGGCCTCCATCCCACCCACCCAGGTTCTACCAGCACCATCTGTAGAGGATTCTTCCCTGACCTCCATTTTGGTCACCTTCCAACCACAAGGAAGTCACTACTTTGCAAAATAGCCTACTCCACTTTGGAACAGCTCTGTTACCTAACAGTTAATCATTATCTAACTATAATTCATTATCTAATAGTAATTAGTTATCTAAAAGTAATTTAGTTACTCCAGACTGAGATCTGCTTTTTGGGTAAGGCTGTATCCCAGCTCCTAGATCTGTTCTCCCACAATCCCTTTTCCACAGTAGCTGTCTTCAATACACCATTTTCATCTTGTCATTGCCTTGCTTAAAGACAGACAACAGGAGCAGCTAGGTGGCTCAGAGGACCTGAGTTCAAAGCTGGCCTCAGACATTTGACACTTAACTAGCTGTGTGACCTTGGGCAAGTCACTTAACTCCAACTGCCCTGCCTTAACCTGTCTAAAAAAAAAAAAGACAGGCAATAGCTCCCTGGTACCCACCAGATCAACAGCAAATTCTTCAATGCCATTCAACTGTCCACCTGCAGTACCCCTCTCACTCGATGAACAGCTCACCTCCTTTTCAGATCTTGTATTTCCTCATTACTGCCCTTTTATGATGCTTCTTGTGGGCAGGGAGGGCATTACTGAAATTAAGCTGCAGGAAGCAGCATCATATGCATTAGAAACATCACCAGTGGGGGAGTCAAAGGGCCAGAGTTTGAATCCCAGCTCCACCATTTACTACCCTGTGACTGGACAAATCACTTCCCGATCCGTCCAATGGAGAGGCTAGACCAGAGGGGCCAGACACCCCTACGTACCCTGCAATTCTAAGTGTCTGCTCCCACTACTTCCCCAGGGAATCCTTGCCCTCAGTCACAGGGCTCCCCATCTCAGGATGAACACCCTCCCATCAGCTAAGAGTTGGGCCTTAAAGGAAGGTAGAGATTCTAAGAGGCAAGGGTGAGTAGGGAGTGCCTTTCAGGCCCCTGCAAAAGCAGGGGTGGGAGAGGGCCATGGTTTAAGGCTTATAGAAAGTAGACTAGCATGTAGAATAAGGGAACAGAAATAATGGGCAGAGATAAGGCTGAAGACAGACAGTTGTGACAAATGAACAGCTTTCAAGGCCAAACTGGCCTCGAATCCTGGAGGCACCAGGGGAGCCCAGCAGTTTCTCATGCAAGGCAATCGCACCAATGCTTTAAAGAACAAAGATCTGGCCACTGTGAGGATGGACCAGGGAAGGGAGAGAACTGAGGGCAGGAAGACCAACTGGGAGGCTCCAAAAAGAATTCAGGAAATCTTTCCTCATTTTGATCCTGAACACACCTCCCGGTAACTCAATCCCCTGAGCCAGATGGGCCTTCGGGAGACACGTGCAAAGTCAAATTCCTCCTTTCACAGATGAGGTCTTATTTCTGTCCTCTGCAGCCTCAAAGGAAATCAGTTCCTCTCTCCACACAGTTGCCCACAGGGTTTAAAATATTCTTATTAACTGTATTTTTCCACCCCCTTCATTTGCAGAAGTATTCCCCTGCCCTCCTGTCTCCCCTCCCCAGCAGGTCATCCTTTATAACAAAAATGAAGAAGTTCAGCCGATCCAATGGTGCATTCCACACCTGAAGCCCCAGCCCTCCCAATGAAAGATGGGAGGCGATTCTTCTTCCCAGCACACCGACATCTCAGAGCTGATGCTATTACTGAGGGTGGGGGTTTCCAGTGTCTGCTTCCTCTATACTGCATCAGTTTCTACTGGTCTTCCCAAACTCCTCTTAATTCTTTTTATTTTTTTATTTTTGCTTTTGGAGGGCAATTGGGGTTAAGTGACTTGCCCAAAGTCATATGGCCAGTGTGTTAAGTGTCTGAGGCCAGATTTGAACTCAGGTCCTCCTGACTCCAGGGCCAGTGCTCTACTCACTGTGCCACCTAGCCGCCCCCTCTTAATTCATGTTCAACATTTCTCCCAATGGAGTAATATTCCATTACAATCATGTAGAATGTGTATGGTATCTCTGTGGCTCCCCATTCTCTGTTCCCAGAAAAAGGGCTGCTCTGAAATCTTTGATGATCTGGGGGCCCTGGAGCCAGGCAGATGGACCCCCTGTGCCAAAGGGCAAGGACTCCTTTGTCACTTTTTCAGAATAATTGCCAACTGTTTTCCAGACAGTCTGGAGCAGCTCCCAGCTCCCCTGCCAGGTGGAGGAGAGGGCCTCTCTCCAGCCCTGCCCTCCTCGGTCATCTTGGGCAGCTTTTTCAAGAGGAGCTAAAAGCCCAGAGCTGTTTTACTTCTCGTTAGTCGGCCGGTGAGACACACAGATCCTGACCACAGCCCATCCCCATTTCCTAACCCCATTCTCTTCATCTCTTTCCACTTGGCCTCATCTAACGTTCAAGGTCTCAAGGTTTCCGCATCACCCTTCAGTCGCCAGCATCCTTCCAAAATGAAGCACCCAGAACTCATCACAACACTCCAGATGTGGCCTGAACTGGTTATGTGAAGCTGCATTTTAAAGGGTTACGTCGTATGCCTTTTTTACTACAATTTTCGATTATAGGTCTGCCAGAAGACAAATTTCCATAGTAAAGAATGAGCCTTCAGTCCTCCCTAGAAACCTCTGGAGCCTGTTCTGTTCGGTTATCTCATCAGTTCTTGTTCAAATACTCCAAACCCACCTTCTACAGAGCCAGGAATCCAAGGACCCTTGGTAAGGTCATTTTTTAACAAAGAGCTGACAATGGAAATGGCATTTACTAGTAAGCACCACTCCCGACTTTCTTTTTGTCTCTGTTCACTCCCAGTCCAAGGGGTCCCTGGGATGCCTTAACCAACGGCAGAGAAGCCAAGGTTGCAGATTAGTTCTGCCATGTTTGAGGACCTAGCGGCTCCCCACCCCTGCTGCTTAACCCAACCTTTGCTCACCGATGATGCGGACAAGGGTAGTGCCCTCGATGCTGGTCTCACATGCAGACACTGATGGCCAACCCTCTCCTTCCTCAATCACCCTCTTCTCTTCTCTCAAAGCTGTCCTGGCCCTGCTCTCTCTTCACTCTCGTCCAACTCCTCCCAGCATCCTCTGCTGGGTCTTCACCAGCTCACCCCAGCAGCGGTGGGCATTCCTCAGGGTCTGTCCTGGGCCCTCTTCTCTACACTACTATATACTGCACTTGGCAGTTTTATCAGCAATTTAGTATTTAGCAATACCAAACAATCAACCTCTATGCTGATGATCCTCAGACAAATCTGCCCAGCCCTAATCTCTCTCCTGACCTCCAATCTTGCGTTTCCGACTGCCTGGTTATCTATGTGGTTATCTTGTAGACATCCTTAACTCAAGGCCCATCTACAGCAGGCGCCTCCTTATCTCTTCTGAACTCTCTCCAATCTAGCTTCGGACCTCCTCATTGCACCAGAAATGCTCTCCCCAAAAGCACCAGCGGCCTTGTCTTTCTGGACCCCTGCTCTGATCGCTCTTTTCTCCTATCCAATTTCACTTGGTGATCTCATCAGCTCTCGTGGTTTTAACTATCATCTTCCCACTGATGACTCTCAGATTTACTTGGGCTCTCTACTGATGGAGCATCAGTCTTGAATCTGTCTACTGGACATCTCAAACTGAATGTTCCATAGACACCTTAAACTCAATATGTCTAAAACAGAACTCAATTATCTTTCCCCCCAAGCCCTGCCCCCTCTAAATACCCTGTCACTGTTGACCCTCCCAGTCACCCAGCCTCAATTCCTCTCTTGAACTGACTCCCCACCTCCAATCAGCTAAGTCTTGTCTCTACCTGCACATCTCTCCTCTCACCTCCTCACACGGCCCCTACCCTGGCACAGGCCCTCTTTGCCTCACACCTGCACTGGGGTGGGGGGGGGGTGGGAGGGCAGGAAACTGCCTCCACCCTCTTCCCACTCAAGTCCACTCTCCACTGTGCCACCAAAGTAAGGCTCAGTTCTGACCATTTCATCCCCCTATTTAGTAAACTCCAGGCTTCCTATTACCAACAGGATCTTTCAAAGTCCTTCATAGCTTGACCCTCACCTACCTTAACTTTCCAATCTTCTCACACCTCACTCCTTCCTCCACACACCTGCAATCTAGCCACACTGGCTTCCTTGTGCCTTTTTATACTCTAGGACCAAAATGTTCTCCCTCAGCAGGTTCTTGGCTTCCTCCAAGACTCAGTTCACATTCCACCTTCTGCAGCCATCCTGTTCAACCCATCCCTGAAGGAGAATCCCTCCACCTAGGAAGCAGCTATCCCAACTTTGCTTAGATTCCTCCAGGGAAGGGAAAACCCACCTGGAAAGATGACCCTTCCCATTGCGGGACAGCTCTAATGGTCAGGAAATGTCTTACACTGGACTGAACTCGACTTCCCTGCAACTATCCCCAGTTCTGCCTTCCAGGACCAAAAGGAAGGAGCCCAATCCCTCCACCATGACAGTATCTCAAGTACTTTCAGACAAAGGTCATAGCCTGTCCTCACTCCCCAAGGCTTTTCTCCCCCAGTTCCTTCAACCACCTCAAACAATAAAAGTGGAAATCAATCATTACACTTCAAATGTCCAGTGGAAGGAAAGTTAGAGAGACAGTCAAGAAGACTCCCCAGCTGTCTCTCTCTGGACATGGTCACTCCACTGGGCCTCAGTTTCCTAATCCATGAGATATGGGAGGTGTGGTCCCTCCCAACACCAATGTTCTAGAAGCCTCAAGTCCCTCCTTGTTCTAATGTTCTGTGTTCCTCAATTCCCTTCCCAATCCAACATTCTAGGAGCCCAATCACTCACTGGCTCTGCTATCTGCTTTGAATTCTGATACAAGATTTGTTAAGGGAGGAGACAAGAGGCTACTGGCTAGTAAGAGGTGTGGGCTTTCTATCTTGATCTGATCCAACAAACACTGAATCATCAATTACAGTGACAGGGAGTGTCCTGTGCTAAGGAGACCGAGTATAGATCCCCAACAGGTCCCTGAGCCCTCAGGAGCTCAATGCAACATCCATCCAACCACAGAGAAGTACCAGAGTCTTTGCAGGCCCTTCCTTAGCGTGCCTCCCATTTGCTCAGCCAAGGGCCAGCTGGACAATATTTACAATGGTGACCTCTTTAAAAGAAAAGTCAAGTTACTTAAGGAGTACTGGTTTTTACAGAATAATCAACTGGTAGTTTGCCAGTCAGACTGAATCATAGTCCACATCCATGCCTAACAAAGCTGGAGGTTGGACCAGGAAGTAGCTAACTAGCTCCCCTGGAACACTTGCCCTGAGGGAACATGGCCCCCAGCCCAAGGCTCCTGAACAATTTCAGATGTTTGGTTACTCTTTCTAAACTGGACATTAAAGAATAATGAGACATGTGGCCCAGCCTTAGACAATTACAAGGTTAGTCAGGGCATCCAGGCAGCGGGGCCATTTGGAAACTGCAGCCCCACAGTCCCTGGGACCTTCTGGGCTCAGACTTGAAGAGCCAGGAAGAACTAAAAGGATTCATGTATTTCTGAGAAGTGTCCTTCACTGCAATCCTCAGTGCCCTGGGCAGCAGCCTCTCCCTAAATGACAGCACCAGGCGGTCATGAAAAGGCCAGGGCAGTTTGACAGAACCAAAACTAGGCCAGAAATCAGGCAAACTGCATTGTGACAGCCCCCACCCCCAACTCTGCCCCAAATAACTGCGTCATGTGGGGCAACTACAGGCCCCTCTCTGCATATAAGCTTCCTTCCTCCTTTGGAAGAGGAGATGGCTGGCCCGGATGGCCCCCAAGCATTCTTTGAATGAGGCACCACTAAGAGTATGTTCCTGGTCAGTTGATAAAGATTTCTTAAGTACCTACTACGTGCTAAGAACTGGACTTGCTCGTGGGGTGTTCCAGCTTGCTTAGCTATGGGACTCTGAGCCAGTCATATCCCCTTACCTATACAACAGGAACAATGATCCTGTTATTTCAAGGTCAGAGAATAGAAAACCGACCACCCCACAGAAATGCAGCTGCCACGCAGGCAATTAGCAACAGGGCCTTTGGGTCCTAGGAAGCCGCTCTGTGTGCACTCAGTGACTGGCATCCTGGTCAGAGTAACTGTCTTGACCTTGCAGTTACAGGATCACTTAGGTCGACATAAGAAAGAAGAACCATTGGGGCGGCTAGGTGGCACAGTAAATAGAGGACTGGCCCTGGAGTCAGGAGGACCTGAGTTCAAATCCAACCTCTGACACAACACTTACTAGCTGTGTGACCTTGGGCAAGTCATTTGACACCCAATTGCTCTGCCTTTCCCCCTCCAAAAAGACCAAAAAAAAAAGAAAAAAGTAAAAAACAGGTGCCAAGTCCTTCTGACTGTTTACATGGTAACTTCTGACATATCCAGTTAGTATGGAGCCACTCAGGGGCTAGTGCCATCTCTCCGATAAACACTCAGGCTGCCTAGTGGGTGGATGACCAGAAGCACTCTCCACCCCACCCCCAAAGGAGCTTCAAGGACCAGGGCCTCCTTATGGACCATCTGCAGGTCGCCAACATTCTGTTCTCAACAACAACCCTTCAGTTACTGAGAACTTGCCCCACCAAGAGCTTTCATAACAAAATGTACTGTCTTGAAAACTCAAATATCTTCATATTATGAAATACTGTGGATCTCCTGAACTCCCTGCAAGGGCCTAAGGGATCCCCAGAGTCCACTTTGAGAACTGCTGGTGGAATGTAAAGGGAAGGTGGGATTAGGGGTCAGCAGACCTGGGTTTGAACCCCATTCCTGCTACTTAGTACTCGGGATGACCTTGGCTAACAATCCTAGAATGACGACGGGAAGGTCCCAGTGCTTTCGTCCTCACCAACAGACTGGTAAACAGGCACATCTGCCCAACCCAGCTCACAGGTGTGTGAAGTCTTGGGGATAAAGAAGCTTCATGAGGGCAGTGAGGCTCACTGACCATCCAATCTGTCAAATAGGTGGACCAAGTTACAGAAGGACTCTACATCACATGGTGATGGAAGCCGGCTCATGAGGTGGTCACACCAGGGTCTGCCTGGACTTGGGAGTGGGCCCCCTATAAGAAAGGGAGGGATCCCTGGAGATGGGGGCAGCAGCCGGACAGAATCCCTCTCTTTGGGCCTCGACCCAAGCACACCTCTAACCACTGGACTTGAACTATTTAGTATGTGTCTGTACTAATTCTCTGTATGTTTCCTTGCTGTCTCTCCCATTAAATAGTAATCCTTGAGATTAAGAATCACTTCTCTCTTTATTCACTGTATCCCCTGAACCCAGGGGCCCACAGCAGTTACAGGAAGTTTGCTGACTGACTGACTGACACACCTACTGTCTCTGCCCAGAGCTAGTCTGAGATGAGAACTTCAGTGTTTTTTATCTTTGCTTTCTGGAGGGGGCAATTGGGGTTAAGTGACTTGCCCAAGGTCAGACAGCTAGTTCTTGTATTAAGTATCTGAGGCCGGATTTGAACTCTGGTCCTCCTGACTAAAGAGCCGGTGCTCTATCCACTGTGCCACCTAGCCGCCCCTAGACTTTAGTGCTTTAACAGATCTTACAGACCTCCCGTCCCAACCCTCTATCTGAGGCCCAAAGAAAAGACTCAACCAAGGTCACCACAAGTATTTATGATTTACTGAGTTCAAGCATTTTATCATGTCTTGCCACATCTGGCCTCCCAGCCTCAGGTCCCTCCCCAGTCCAATCCATCCTCCAAGCAGCTAACAAATTCCTGACTCCCCTGCCTGGGAAACTTAGTGGCTCCCAGTTACTTTTACAATACAACCTTCTCTAGCATTCAGATCCCTTCACGCCCTACCTCTCCAACCTCTCTGCTGACTCATTTCACATTACCCCACTCCCACATTCTATATTCAGCCGAAGCGGCCTCTCTTCAATTCCTCCCGCCTCCATGCCTTTGCCCAAGCTAGGCTCCATGCCTACAATGTCCTCCTTCCTCACTCTCTACCTTGAGAATCCCCAGCTCACCTCTTCCAACTAGAGGCCTTTCCTGACTCCCTGTCCCTCCCACCCTCCCCAGAAATGTCTCACTATTCCTCCTTTCACCCAGCAGAAGGAAAGCTTCCTATTGGCAGGAAATGGCCAGGCCTCAGAGACAGGTCTGAGCCCTCCATCACACCAGGCCAGGCTCAGGCTATTGCTCTTCTCACATCCCACAGAGGCAGGAAGTTCCCTTTACATCTGGCCAGTTAATAAAGCCTTCTGCCACTCTGCTCTCTAGATAACCCTTCCCCATGGCTTTCCTTTGTGATAAGACTCATGTAAGCTGCCCAGCATCACTGAATACTATTTTCCCTGGCAGCCTCAGAAGCAATGTCAGGTTCTGGGAATAGATGAGTGCCAGCACCCACAAAAGAAAGAGACCCAATCTGCAGCCTGGAGGAAGAGCAAGCAAAGCCCTAAGGGTGGATGAGTTAAGCAAGGCATGGTATCTGAACCTAATGGAACATGGTGAGATTACAAAAAGAGATGATCTGGGTGAAGAGAGAAGCATGAGAAGATTTCTAACAACTGATACAAATTGAAATAAGCAGAAGCAGAAAAACAACAAACAACTCCAATGATGTAACTGGAAAGAAGAGGAACTGTGAAAACATCCCTCCCCACTACAAACAGAGTTGGGGGGGAGGGGGAATATTGCTCCACAGACTTTCTAGATTGGCTGATATATCAGTTACTTTTGTGAATCTGGATCTCTAGGAGTGGTAGGGAAAAAGATATTTTATATGATAGTAAAACAATGAATATCAATAAAAATTCTAAAATAAATTTTAAAGGATTAAAAAGATATTTTTAAAATGAAGGATTAAAGAGGCAGATGAAGCCTGTGATCCATTCCAGGTCCAGTCCTGTCAAATTGCTGGACATCTCCAGTGGTCCTGATCGATATCTGGCCACTGGCCCCAGACGGCTCTGGAGGAAAAAGTGAGGCTGATGACTTTGCACAGTCCTCCCTCGCTGAAATTCAATTCATCTGCCAGTCATGGCATCATCTGCCTGATGTCATGGTCCTCTTCAAGAACATGAAGGATAAATCACACACAACCTGTCAGATCAGAAATGTCCAAGAGACCAATTTCTGATCATCTCCAGAGTCACTGGGTCAGCTTTTACCAATGGCAAACTAGAGGTGCTAAGTTTTGCTGCTGTACTAAAGGAAACCAGGAAGAATAATTAGAAAATTAAGGCCATGTTTACACAGTCAAAGGTAATCAATTTAGATAAAAGACAAAGGTAAGTAGAAACAGGGTCAAACTAGGCTCTTCAGATCCCAGTAGCTGTAATATGACTGAGTATGGATTCCTTTGTTTAAAACATTAGTGTTTTTGAGACTATGAAAGTATTTCCAAATACAAGAATATCTGACTTGAATGTAGTCTTACAATTCTGTTTGGGGGCAGGGAGGGAGGAAGGCAAGGCAATTGGGGTTAAGCGACTTGCCCAAGGTCACATAGCTAGTAAGTGTGTAACGTGTATGAGGCTGAATTTGAACTCAGGTCCTCCGGACTCCAGGGCTGGTGCTCTACTCACTGCACCACTGCCCCTACAATTCTTAACAGGGACCTTCAAGCAGGATCAACATGAAGTTAAAGTGTGTACTTACCTAACTGATCAGCTATCAAAAAAGTAGGAAGACTGTCCTACCATGTGGATAGGAACAGTGGCTTTCCTTTTAATATACAAACTTGTGAGTTCCTAGGTCTAAGGAGCCTCCATGCAAGGACTGAAATTCCGGCCCCTGGGCTACGACTCACAAACAGATCCAACGGGAAGCCTACCACCAAGGCTGGAGTCAAGAAGACCTGGGTTCAAATCTTTCCCCAAACAGACACCAGCTTAGTGACTCTGGCAAAGTCACCTAACCCTAGTCTCTGTTTCTTCATCTGTAAAAACGTGGATAATAGCACCTTCTTCCCCTGGACTCTCATAAGGATCAAGTGAGATAATACTGTGAAGTGTTCAGCAAATCTTAAAGGGCTATCTGAATGCTAGTCATAAGTATGATACATCACCAAACAAGAGAGGAAAAAGTTTTGGGTACTGTAAATGAAGGCAGTTTCCTCAAGGGGGAAGGAAGGAATTTATATAATGGAGGGAAAAGCAGGAAGAAGGGAGAAAGCTATCTACTCGCTGACTGGAGGTGAAAGAGACCCCAGGGCCTGAGAAAATCAAGGAACTGCGGTCCCACCACTACTGCCAGGCAGGTCACTGACTGGGGAGAGTATCATACTTTCTCACCAGTTTTCAACTCAGGCAAGTCGGGAAAGAGGAAGAAAAGAAGAGCCAGCTCAGATCTCCTAAGAGACAAGACAAAGCCATGATGAAATCCCCCCTTCAGCACTGGCCAGCAGCAAGTGGGGCTTGCTGGTTTTCATCTGGAATGTTTCCGGCGCATGGCTCCAGCCTGGCTTCAGAGCTTCAGGAGTCAAGGATCAAGGCTCCAGCTGGCCTGCAAAGTCCTTACTGGTGCCTTTTGGAGCTCAGCATTCCCAAATGGCCTGCTGGCCTTCTGTCCTCACTCTCCCCCGTTTACCACTTGCTTCATCTGCCGTTCACATGATCTGCCGCCAGCTGCTGGGCCAAGAGCCTCACCGCCCCAGCTGAGTCCACAAGGGTCTCTTCCTCTCTGGTTCCTTCTTCCTGAAGTACCTTCCCATTTCTTGGTTTTAAGACCTCAAGAGATTACAACTCCTCCAGTCTTCACAAGCACAAGTGCAACCTATGCCCAATGGTTTTTTTAAGACATAGCCTGATGCACTGCCTCCAATGAATTAGGATTGGGTTTTGTAATTTCTTACAAATCCATGCCTATTTCTCAATTCTAATTTAAAATGAGCCATCTTGGGCAATGGGACCCACAATGAAATTAGCTCTCCATTAACACTCTCCATCTTGGATAATTATCCCTAACTTGATGAGAGGCCTGCTTCCTCCAGCTCCTTAAATATTTAAAATCTTCCATAACTGCCCAGTTTTGTCAGAATACAACCTCCACAAGTTTCCCAGAGCACTTTTCAGAAGAGCACTCCCTACTTTGGCCTCAGAACAGGGGTGAGGAGAGCAGACAGGAAAAGCTATTTGACCCTATCTAAGGTCCCACACTAAGCGTGGGTGAATCAACACTTGAACCCAGGTCTCCGGACTCCCAAATCCAAGGCTCTGGGCTATTCTAATTCCTAGCCAGAGGGTTAATTGCACACTCCCATCCCCACCTCCTCCATCCAGGATCAGAGAAAGCATATACAATCACAGATTTAGAAGTGCAAAGGCCCTAAAAGGGCAACCAATCCAACCCTCTTCATTTTACAGATGAGGAAGCTGAGGCAAAGTGGCTTTCCCAAGGTCACACAGGATCGGAACCCTGGGCCTCTGACCTTCCATCTAGTGCTCTTCTCACTGAACTGAATGAACCACTCTTGTCTTCTGTGAATAGAAAATAAGCCTAGACCTAAGTTAAGACCAGAGAGAAAGCTCAAGGTTGTCCCTTCTCTAGACCCAAAGGAACACTGCTTGCTACCATCATCATGGGTGCAAGGAAAAGGCTGTTTGACTGAATGATCTGGACACCAAGTCTCAAGTGCACCCTAGGCTACTTCATAATTTAACTAAAACGTCCCTGAGGACCAACCTCATCCCTCTGGTCGGTGCAGACTCCAACTGAAAAACAAAGTTAAAAAACTAGAAACAAACAAGAAATCAAGGCCACAAATCCACATCAGATGTTTCCCCATTGTGTGGATTTGTTGTTCAGTTTTGTCAGGCTCTTCATGACCCCATTTGGGGTCTTCGTGGCATAGCAACTGGAGTAATTTTGTTATTTCCTTTTCCAGCTCATTTTACAGAGAAGGAAACTGAGGCAAACATGGTGAAGTGACTTGCCCAGGGTCACACAGATACTGAGGCTGAATTTGAACTCAAATCTTCCTAACTTCAGGCCCAGTGCTCTATCCACTGTGCCACCTGGCTGCCTTAGTGTACGTGGTTTTATAAATAAGGGGATATGCAATCTACTGCCCCCCAAGTTCTTTCCAATAAATACCTCCCCAATAATTTGACCAGAAAAAAGCTGAAATAACTTACAATTTAGAAAATGGAAAAATAGGGCATCATACTAAAGCAATGCAAAGAACAGAATCACCCTGGGAAAAGTTATGGTTGAATAACTAGAATGACTTGTCAAAAAAAAATCCATCATCTCAGAGGAAGACTATTCCCAGGACAGTGGCAGGCCCATTAGTCTGCAAGAAGCTAAATTAAAGCCTCCTCACGAAACTGCTGAGAGTAACAGGAACAGGCTTGTGGGGTGGTGTCCCCCATCTTACGAGGAGGACTTGGGCTCTGGTTCTTTCTGCCTCCCAAGCAGCACACTCAATGTTCTAGAGCCCTGACATCAGGGAGCCTTGAAATGTCTGTTATGGTCCGTGGCAAAACAGTCTCCATTCAGTCATATCTCAAAAGGCTTTGGAGCCTGCATGGCCCTGGGTTCAGATCCTGCCTCTGTGTGACCTTGAACACATCGCTCAACCTCTCAATGGGTAGAAGTGCAGGTGGTCTTTCAGGCCCCTTCAATCTCTACTTGGGTGATCTTTCATTTTCCTGCCCTCTTAGAATTCCAAACTACGAGAGCTAAGAGACTTGACCTGCCTTAGATCTGCTCCCTCCATCCCATCCTCATCCTAACTTCAATCTACTTAATGGCTTCAGACACAGGGGCTTGGGGAACATCAGGAACCAGCCCAAGGTCACCTTAGTCACCCACAGAGCCAGACTTGAACTCCCAATCCAGCCGCTTCCTGTGGGCTCCTTTCCACAGCTTCACCCTCCTCCTGACCACTGTGCATTCTCTTCAGACCTTGTGGGGACCAAGGATTCTGATAAGAAAAGTGGAAGAGCCCTTAAATCTGGTACCAGAGTATCAGCCCTAAGGAGGTCCCTGTCTGCAGCCCGACACTTTATCATGTGAGACACGCAGAAAAAAAAAGATGAAATCCATAAAGCCCCTGGTCAGACTGATCACTCCCTGAATGTGCCAAGGGTGTTCCTCCCCAGGCGTGCCCTGAGGCTCAGTGACAGTGAGAGCTGTCCAACAACAGGAGGCATCCAGATCAGCATCCACTAAGTACCTTACTGCCAAGAGTGTGTAGAGATGGGTGTGCAAGTTCAGGGCCCCAGGCCATGAAGACAAAAGTGCGGAGCAGCCCAGAGGAAGCAAGGAAAGGCTGATAATGAAGCACAAGACAATTTGGGAAGGAAGATGGGCCAGGAGGCTTCTCTCTGGAGATTCAGGCTCTGGGAGGCCCGGCACTGGGGGAGAAGGGAGCCCGGGGGACCCCTGGGTGCTCAGGAGAGGGAGCAGGAAGGAAACCCACTGCTCTGACAAGTGCTGCAGCAAGGGGAAGGCCGGACTGAGAAATGACCAGCCACCAAGGGCGAGGCCCACGGCAATGTGGGGATACCAGGGTAGAAGGCGGGTGGGGCAGGGGTGCTGCGGGGCAGCTGGAGGGCGCCCCCCCTCACTGACAGCCACTATTCCTGTGGCACGGCCCCCAGGAAGCCAGAATTGACCTCAGGGGCTAAAAGAGAGAAGAGCTAAGGTCACGCCCAGGGGCCTGGGAGCACGGAAAGAGGCAGCATCCGTAGGGAAGAGGACCCTTTAGGGGGTTGGCAGAGGGTGGGCGCTCGGGAGAAGCCCCAGAGGGCGGGGCCAGCACACAGTAGGTACTTCATCCAGGCTCAACGACTGAGTCCCCTCCAGCTCCAAGATGCTCCAAGAGCAGCAGAGAAGAGGGGCCCTGGGCTGGGGGCGCAGCTCCAGCACCTCCACCACTTCCCCAGTCTGCAGACCTCGGCTCCTCTCAGCCTGGCCTCTCCGGGGAAGGGGAGGGGGGGCAGAGACGGAACCCGGCCGCGAGACCAGGAGGGGGCCTCGAAGCGGAGCCCACAGGCAGCCAGAGGCCCCGGGGAGCAGATGGCCCAGCACTCCTGAGCCCGATAACTGGGGGGGCAGGGAGGAGCCGCCCTAGGCAGGGCGTGGCCTGACCCTCACAAGGGACACACGCGCCCCCCTCCTGATCTTAAACCTGGGGCTAAATGGGCAGCCCCACTGAGCAGGGTGGGGGGGGAGGGAAGAAGAACAGAAGGGCCCCCCCCCCACTTCCCAGGGGGGGGGGCACCCGTCCGAGGCCCGGGGAAGTGGGGGTCAAGTCCTGCTAATGTGAAAGGAGTAACAGGGAGCAGCCCCTCCCCCAGCCTGGCTCGGGCCTCCGGGAGCATCCAGGGGCTGCTCTGTCGTGGGACACGAAGGGGGATGGGAGTGAGGGTTGGGCTGGGGGAGGGGCTGCTGAGGGGCTTGGGGATGTCGAGGGTGGAGTCTGGCAGAGGGGGAGCTCAGGGGGCGGAGACCCCCCCCCCAAGAAGGGCGAGACCTGGGGGGACCCCTGTCTTGGGGGGCAGGAAATGCCTGAGGGTGGCCCTGAGGAGGCCAGGGGTGGGCGGGGGCTGAGCTGCGTTGGAGGGGGATGGGCTGCAAGGGGAGGGGGCAGGAAACGACCCCCGGCCTCTAACAGGGCATTGCGGGGAGGGGAGGGGCAGAAAGGGGGTGATGACAGGGGAGGGGGCAGCGAGGGAGCCGGAGACCGCGGCCCGCGCCCTCGCTCGCTCCCGGCCGGGCAGGGCAGGGCGCGCCCCCGCGCTACTCGCGCGGCCCCGCGCACGCGCACTCACCGCCTTCATGGCGGAGGCCATGTCGTCGTAGCGCTCCGCCTGCTCGGCCAGCCGCGCGCGCTGCAGCAGCTGCTCCCGGTCCCCCATGGCGCCGCTCCCGCCGCCTGCTCGGGCCGCTCACGCCGCCGCTGCCTCCGCCGCCGCGGCTCCTCGTCAGGCCCGGGCCGGGCTGGGCTGGGGCTCGCTCGGCCACGTGCGCCCGCGCCTCGGGCGGCTTGCGGCTCCGGCTCGGCTCGGGCGGCTCCCGGGCTGGAGCTGCGGCCCGACGAGGAGGGAGCGAGCGAGGAAGAGGCGAGGGAGCAAGAGGAGCAGGAGAGGGAGGCTCGCGCCGCCGCTGCTGCCGCTGCTCTGACGGGTTCTTGCTGCTGCCGCCGCTGCCGCCGCCGATGCCCAGGCTGAGGCTGCCGCTGCCGGGCGGGAGGGGTGAGGTAGGAGGAGGAGGAGGAGGTGGCTCCTGGGGGGAGGGCCACAGGCGGGAGGCGGCGGGGGTGCCCCGTGCGCCTGCGCACCGCGGCGGCCCGGCCCGCCGGCGGGAAACCACGCCCACGGGGAGAGGGGGGAGGGCGGGCGGGCCCGCCCAGAAGGGCTATTTCTAGGTGACGTCACCCGCTATAAATAGCGCCTCCGAGCTCTCCCTTTCTCCGCCCGGCCGGAGCCCGGCCCGACGCATGCGCTCTGCCAGTGGTGCAGTTTGGTGCTGCAAAGGTGGAGGTGGGAGCCTGGAGGGGCGGGAATTGCGGAGGGCTCGGCGCGGAGCCGGGAGCCGCCCAGCTCTGGGTAACCTTGGCCGGAGCCCTGCCCCCACCCCGGGCCGCAGGTGGGCCAGAGCCGAGCTTCTTCACCCGGGTACGCGACGGAGTGGCATTTATATGTGTATATAATACGCATTAAAGCACTCCAGGATCCCTCCCAGCACCGACTTCCCCCGTTCTAGGTTCTGAGGCCCCTCCCAGCTCTGCCATCCCCCGTTTTAGGTTCTGAGGCCCCTACCAGCTCTGCCATCCCCCGTTCTAGGTTCCGAGGCCTCTCCCAGCTCTGCCATCCCCTGTTCTAGGTTCCGAGGCCCCTCCCAGCTCTGCCATCCCCCGTTCTAGGTTCCGAGGCCCCTCCCAGCTCTGCCATCTCCTGTTCTCACTCCCTCCCAGCTCTGATATTCTGGACTGGTGACTAACAGGACAAGGTTCCAGAGTACCTGGAGGGGAGTAAGTAATAGGGAGTGGGCCTGAGGACAAGTGAAGGACTTTGAATAGCAAACAGTGTTTGATTAGTTTTTCTTCTGGAGGCTTTAGGGAGCCACTAGAGTTCACTGCGCAGGGGCATGATGGCCAGACATCTTTTCAGTGGCTGAGTGGAGGCTGGGCTGGAGAAGGCGGACTTGGGGGAGCCCGCCCAGCAGCCAGGATCATAGCTGGTCTGGTACCAGGTGGCAGGTGGGGGGGGCTGCACCTGGCTGGGGGCAGGAGTGCCCAGAGGTGCTGACAGCCATCAGAAGTCGTGCCTAAACCACACCAGCACCTCCAATAATTTGCTCAATTACTGAATTTTCCCCATTGCAATTGCCGTGAGAGGCAGTGTGGTTTATTGGACAAAGAGAGGAATTTGGACCGAGAGGACTTTGGGTTCAGACGCTGGCTCGTGGAAGTCACACTGTGACCTCAGTCTCCTCACCTGTAAAATGGAGACATCCAGCCTGACTGTGCCTGTGGCCCTGTCCAGCTCACCGTGTCTGATCCCCTGATCCGGGGTGAGCAGAGGGAAGCTGCCTCCATTAACTCTCCTGGGAAAGCTGGGCTGGAACAGGGATTATGGTGTGGCTCTGGTGGGGAGGGAACAGCCTGGTTCTGTAACCTCATTCTGTTTCCTTTTCTAGGCCTCACCTAGGACAGGGCAGGCAAGTTAAGATGATTGGCGCCGCTCCCCAGTGGCCCTCCTCTTAGGCCTGATTCTCATCCTCTTCTGTGCTCAGAGGGTCTTGTTTCCCCAGGACCAGGTTCAGAACTGATCTTGGAGCCAGCTCCCCACACACATGCATGCACATGCACGCACACATGCTTGCTCTGGCTCCCCCTCTCAGGGGTTCCGTGTTCCCCCCAAACCCAACCAAGGTCTAGTGATCCAGACAAAGCATTTATTAATCAGCCAGAACAAGCACTGAGGAAGTGCCTGCTGCACTAGGGGGCTGGACAGACAAAAATGAAAGTGTCTGCCTTCCAAGAAGAGCTTAGTTCTGTTGGGGGAATCAGGAGGGGATGTTCTGTACCCACAAAATGAGTACCAGAAGCCTGAAGGAGGGGGTGGGGAAATGCAGCTGGGCAGGGCGGGCAGGACTCATGTAGAAGATGGAGCTCGAGCTGAGTCTTTGGAT
Organism: Pseudochirops corinnae; assembly: GCA_028646515.1. NCBI lineage: Eukaryota > Metazoa > Chordata > Mammalia > Diprotodontia > Pseudocheiridae > Pseudochirops > Pseudochirops corinnae. Next base: position 347,935,467 of record CM053587.1, read on the forward strand.
CCCGGAGGCCACAGGCACCGAGCCATGGAACCGCATTGCTTACTCAGTGATGTGCCTTTCCTCTGGCAGGAACTGAAGATAACTGCAAGGAGCGGAGGGGAGCAGAGGGCAGAGGGAAGGGCTGCGCAGCAGAGGAGTCAGGCGGTCTGAGACTGGACAGGTAAGTTGAGGCTGAGGCGTTCTGCGGTATTGCCAGTGACAAAGGGAGGAGCTTGCATTTGCTCCCGGAGCTAACGGGGAACCCCTGGGGTTTATTGTTGCTGCCAGACCTGGGATTTGGGGAGAATCGCCTTGGCAGCCGTATAAAGGGTGTGAGGAGCTTGGCACTGGAGGCCTGGGCTGGGCTGTCCCACAAGGCTCTTCCCCTCGGTCGCCTCAGTTTCCCCACTGTCGGGACAACCTGCCTCCATCCTGCCTTACCTGTTTTGGAGGCTTCATTTACAAAATGGAAAGGTTTTGGTTTGGCTGTTACAAACCAAACATGCCAGACTGGTTTGGGGGTCAGAAAACCTGCCCAGGAGGTCAGCCCCCTGAGGGCAGGGCTGGTGATCCCTATCTTCCCCCACTCTAAACAGGGCCTTGCCCAGAGCAGAGGCTTCCTATGTCTTTGTTGGGCTGGATGGCAGGACCTGGGGCAAACCTGCCATTGCCTCCCCTGTGGAGGGAGGACAGATACCCCAGTACTCACAGCCCCAGTGTCACAGGGCTGCCAGGAGGAAGAAAGCTATTCTTAAGCGGCTGATGTCATAGGCCTTGGCAGCTGAGAGGGACAGCCTTTCACCAGGCCTGGCCTGGGAGTGGGGGAGCCAGCTCAGCTGCTCCCTGACCCCTCAGTCCCCCTCCATCCCTGCCAGTCTCCTCTCAGCCTCTCCCCCTCTCAGCCATTCCCTGATCTTTACAGATGCCCTGCAGCCTGTCCCCTCAAGCTCATCCCCAAGACTGGAGTGCAAAGATCCGGTTTGGGCATCAGAACCCTGGCTTCTAATCCTAGCTCTGCCCCTAACCAGCTGTGAGACCTTGAGCAAGTGTCTTCCTTCTCTGGGTCTCAGGTTCCATTTCTGTATAATGAGGAAACCCCAGCCCCCCACTGTCAGCCCAGATAGTCTGTGGTTCTAGGAGGGTTGCTGCTGTCTGTCCTTCATTCTCAAAGAGGGCCATGACGTGACATGCAAGTGAATGGGATTTAAGTGAGGCAGGGCTGTGCAGGGTCACCAGCCTCACTTGCTCCTCTGAGCCGTTTGGGGCCAGTGGCCAGATATGGATCAAGATGACTGGAGATGGCCCAGGATGTACCAGGGGACACCTTGGCCTTCTCAAGCTAAGGTCTTTACGAGGTCTCAGTTTAACTGAGGCAATGCCCATTCAGTGATTAAGGCTAAGTAAGAAATGAGACCAAAAGTGGCCTCTTAAAAAGAAAAGAGATCTGGGTGGGGAAGACCCTGGGGTTTCTGGCCAAAACTGCAGAAACAATTGTGATTTACATTCATTCTGAGCCAGCAGGGCTTGGTCTGGAACACATTTCCCAGACTTTAAAGTGCCATGTGAATGTGAGCCTGAGAGGACTGCCAAAATTAGCCACCCTCAAGCCAGCATGGACAAGACTGTGCTGTGCTCCTCAGAGATGAACCACCCCCGTCTCTGTGTCTCTGGTCCAGCCCACCTGGGGAGGTGGCAGCTGGGTCACCCGATGGCTAACAAGCTCTGGACCCAGAATCAGGAAAACCTGAGTTTGAATTCTACCTCAAGTACTCACTGGCTGTATAAACCGACCTCCGTATCCCTCATCTGTGAAATGGGGCGATTATAGCACATACCTTGAATCCAATAAAATATGTAAAGTGTTTGGCACAGTTTTAAGAGCCACATAAATGTTACCTGGTCAGCATCGACATCCTCAGCAGGGGCAGGACAGGATGATAGGAGCAATACGGGTTCTATAAGACAGAAGTTCAGATCCCCTCCCTGGCACTTTCTGCCCATATAACCTTGGACTCTCCCTTCCTAGGCCTCAGTTCACTCATCTGTAAAATGAGTGGGAATTGGGCTAGATGGGCCCTGGAGGTCACTTCCAGGGCAGTCCCTGGTGCCCAGAGCCTGTGATAGCCCTGGGCCAAGCTCAGGTCAGTGGCCATTGCTTCCTGCTCTACTGCTTTCTTTTCTTCTACCATTAGGAGTCAGGGTCTTAAGTGGTGGGTGGAAAGTGCCCTGAGCTCGTGGTAGGAGAGGAAGAACCCCAGCAACGCCCAACATTGGGTCTCTCCCCAGCTTGCTCGTGACCTTGGACAAGCCCCTGCCTCTTTTGTGGGCCTCAGCTTTCTTCTGGGAATCAAGGAAGGTGGGGTAGATGGTCTCCAAACAGGCCATAGGAGATCAGAGCTGGGAGGACCTTTGACACCCCCTAGTCCAACTGGGGAGGAAACTGAGGCCCAGAGAGAAGTGGGTGGTCGTGGTGACTAAGCGATTAGCTAACTAATTAATTAGGTACAGCTGGGTTTCTTGAGACTCAGATCTATATATCTAAAAGTGGTTTGTAATTAGCATTTTGGGGGTGCATGCTCCGGGGATACAAAGTCTTCCCCTTCAAAGGAGCTTATACTCTGTTAGGGAAGATGATAACCTGAGCACATACAAAATAAATTCCAGGGGGAGCTCCGTGACACAGTGAATAGCGCACCAGCCCTGGAGTCAGGGGGACCTGAGTTCGAATCCACCTGAGACACAACACTCACTAGCCTTTTAAGTGATCTTGGGCAAGTCACTTAACCCCAATTGCCCTGCCTTCTGCCCTTCTAAAAAGCAAAAATTAATTCCAGACCATTTGGTGGAGGCGGCCCTAGCAACTTTGGGGACCGAGAAAGGCTTCCTGTAGCAAGTGTGACGTTTCTCATCGTTATCTCACACTCCTTCTGGCTTCCAGAGGACCATCTGCTCATCTGGCCATTATCCTGCAGCCATCCCCTTGCTGGGCCTCAGTTTCCTTCCCTGTAAAGTGGAAGAGGGTGGGCTCCATGGTCTCTGTGATCCTCTATAATTCTAAAGCGCGGGCCCTCCATACTGCGTTCGCTTGTTTGGGGTTTGGGTTTTGTTTTTCTCACGGCTTTTCCCTCTTGTTCTAATTCTTTCCCAACATGACTGATGTGGAAATATGTTTGACATGATTGCACATGTATAACCTGTATCAGATTGCTTGTGTCTTGGGGAGGGGAAAAGGAATAAAGGGAGGGAAAACAATTGGGAACTCAAAACCTTATAAAAATGAATGTTGAAAACTCTCTTTACATGTAGAGAAAATAAAATACTATTAAGTGGGGGAAAAATAAGCCACACCATAGGAAATGAAAAAAAAGTAGCGATTGGTTTTGTTGGGGAAAAAAACCATATACACACACACACACACACACACACACACACACATTCTCACTGGTTTTTTTCCCACTGCTCTGTGTGAAGTAGACAGGAATGGGCCATGCTATCCCTATTTCACAGCTGGGGGAACTGAGTCTCAGAGAGTATTGGTATCTTGTCTCAGATTGCAGCAAACAAGAAGGGACATTTGAACTCAGCACCTCCCTTCCTCCTTCCTTGGCTTCTGCTGCTGCCCATGGATTCCATGACCACCAACTGTGCAAATTTCCCCTCAACTTAGGAAACAGCCTGAGGAATAAATCAATGCATGGGGACTCGGTTGCGGCCTCTGAGAGCCTGCCTCCTCACTCCTGGACTTCTTCATAGAGTAGAAGCCTCAAAGCCCAGGAAATCCACTTTTCTGGGTCCCCTTCCACCCAGCTCACTGAGCAGGGCCATTGATTTAGAGCTGGGAGGGACCTCAGAGACCCTCCCATCCAGCCCCCTCATTTTGTAGATGAGACAGATGAGGCCTAGGTCAGTCATGTGTGAAGAGGTTACCCACAAAGAAGGTTAGGGGTGCTCTGGAGACCCCAAAATACCAACCTGCCGGGTCCTGCCGAAAGAATTCAACTCAATTCTTCTCTCAGCCAGAGAAAAGTAAAGTTTATTAATAGTTCATTAAAAGTTCGCCATATTGGGTAGACTCTTAAAGAGCCTCGGTATCTGTGACACTTGCATTGGGCAAGCAGGACAGAGTAAGTCTGTGCTAGGACATTCTATGACGTTCTCACACCACATGGAGGGAAGATGGGGTCTTATGTACAGAGGAATCTAGGGGTGGTCTAGAGGAGGAGTTTGAGGAGGGTCTTCAGGAGGAGTCAATGAAGTCAATGCAAGGGTGGATTGATATTTTGATAGGCTCAAGGGTGGAAAGTAGATGGACAATGGAGGAGGGCCAGACTAGGAACAGAGGTTTGGGCCCAGCCACAATGAAAAACTTTTGTCCTCTGCAAATGCCTCATCAAGTGGGAAGATTTAATCAGACTTCAAGGGGTTTCCCAGAGCCTGTTCCTCAAAGATT
>CM053587.1:347940395-347960053 GCA_028646515.1 Pseudochirops corinnae
GAGGGGACTTAGAACACAGAATGTCAGAGCTGGGAGGGGACTTAGAACACAGAATGTCAGAGCTGGGAGGGCCTTAGAACAGATAGCACAGAATGTCAGCATCACAACCAGAAAGGACCCAGGGTCTTAGAACACTGACTGGCAGAGCCAAAAGGAACCTTGGCAGAAGAATGTCCTAGCACTAGAAGGGACCTTAGCGATTGGCCCCATTTTCCAGGTGAGAGGCTCCCTGCCCTCCAGGGCTGTAGGCCTGTAAGGTCACAGGAGCTGTTGCAGCGAGGGTCTGGAGGCGAGCACCCCACAGCTACCGCTCCTCCTTGGCAGCTCTGCAGGCTGGCTGAGCCGGATCCCTATCTGACAGGAAGTGAAGGTAGGCCCCAGGTAGGCCCCAGGTGCATCCATCCATCCCCCAACCCTGGCACAGTCTGTGCCCCTGGATTATTGTCCTTCATTAATATTCTGGCTCCCTTCCCACGAGTGCTAAAGATTATGCATTTGTGTGGGGCCCATCGCACTGAAGAAGTACTTTCATGGAGTGTTGCCGTGGTGACGATGTGACATCACTGCCCTGGGAGGTGTTGCCTTGACAACTAGTGATGTCACTTCATAGGAGCTGGTTGCCAGGGTAACCACCTCAGTGGCTGGGGGGTGGCCAAAGAGGAGAGGAGGAATGGAGGTGGGGGTGGGAGAGACAGATGGGGGGAGAAGAGAAAAGGAAAGCGTAGGGGTGGGCAAAAGAGGAGAGAAGGGGGGCTGGGAAGAGGCTGCCTCAGATTTAGCAGGGGGTTGGCATTCCCTCTGCTTCCACCCCCTCTTCTCCCTGGGCCCCTGGGGGCTTTACCCCTCTGTCTCTTCCTGATTAGGTTTCAACCCACCAGAACAGAGTATTCCTTCTCTGCTCCAGCAGATAGGTGATCAGGAAGAGAGTCTGGGGGAGGACGAGGCTAACAGCTGCCACAGAGCACAGGCACAGCTGCCTTACCTGCCTCACCTGGAAAATCCGCCCCCACACAAACCCTCCAAAATCCCTCTTTCCTCCACTATCGAGGATGCCTAAAATTCTACCATTAGCCATCGCCCATTTCAGAGTCCATACTCAAAATGCAGATGCATGAGTCCTGATACTCTGGTGTGACTCATTACCACTCTGTCGACAATCCCCTCACCCCCAGAGGAGCCACTTAGACTTCCTACAGCAGGGTGTCTCCACCTGTAAGATGCAGGGGGAGCAGAGCTGGCCCAGACAATCCAAGAGCTTCTCCACATTCCCTTCCAAGCTTCCTTCCTGTTCTTCTGGTCTGTGGTCTCAGCTTCGTCTGGCTCTGGCATCTTAAAGATACCTTTGGCCCCGACACTGATGCCATGTCCTTCCAACTTTCTCATCGTGTCTTATTTCTGGTTCCCTTCTCTCCACCCTTACAGTCACCCTCCTCACAAGTCATCACTACTCACCCACACTGCTGCAATAGCCTCCTAATGGGGCCCCCTGCCTCACTCCAGTCCATTCTCCACTTAATGGGCACAGTCTGACCATGTCATCTCCATATAACCTTCAGTGACCCCCTATTATCGCCAGGATTAAGTAGAAAATGCTTTAAAGAAAGTAACTGGAAAAAAAAAGAAAATTCTTTCTTTGGAAGGTAAAGCCCATCCCAACCTGGCCCCTTCTCTTACACATCCCTCCCCCAGCACAATGACACTGGCCTCCTTGTCGCTTGTCACAAATGAACCCTCACTCCTAACTCCCTAGCTTTGTACTGTCTGTCCCCCATTCCTGGAACAGCCTCCCTCCTGGCTTCCCTGACTCCCGTTCAGACTCTGCTCAACTCATACCTTTCCTAAGAGGCTGCTCCTTGGTCCCACCCAATCTTCCTCCCCTCTGAGATCATTCACCACGTAAACTGTACATACCTAGTACGGACAGCTAGTTAATTGTACCCCACTGGAATGCAGAATCCTCAAGGGCAGGCAGGAACTGGTTTGGCCTTGCTTTGTATCCCCAAGATTTAGCACAATGTCTGGTACAGAGAAATAGCTTTTAAAAAGCTCGTAAAATAACTGGCCTTTCCCAGCTCTGACCTTCTCTAAAGCCCCTTGCAACTCTGACATTCCCTGTTCTGATGCATCTCCCCCAGCCCTGACATCCCCTGTTCTCAGGTCCCTCTCAGTTCTGACATCCCTTGTTCTAAGACCCCTCCCAGCCCTGACATACCCTGTTCTCAGGCCCCTCCCAGCCCTGACATCCCCTGTTCTCAGGCCCTTCTCATGGAAGGAGATGTCTACATTCAGAGAAAGAACTAGAAGGAACAGAGTTTGAATGCAGACTGAAGAAAACTACCAGCTCTTTCTTTTTCTTGTTTGGTTTTGTTTCTTCTTTCCCATTGTTCACTCCATTGGTTACAACCCTTCTATACAACCAGACTAATATCTAATGTGAAAGTATTTGCAGATCCTATACTTGATGGCATGCCGCCATGGGAGGGGAGGGACTGTGGAACTGAATCTTGTAAACTAAAAGTAAACAAATTACTAAAAAAAAAAAAAGAAGAAGAAGAAGAAAAAGACCCCTCAGCTCTGATATTCCATGTTCTAAAACTATCTTCTTGATACTTTTTTAGGCTCAAGCAATTTTGCCACAGAAAGAAAGACACAAAAGAAAATGTTTTGTGACCAAATGATTGAAGTGTGAGGATGGACAAGGGGCTCTGTGACAAGCTGACAATTTTAGCTCAGAAGTAGGCCACACTAACACCCTCATCCCCACTGCAAAATTATTTCTATATTTACTGGCAGTAAGGTCACCCACACATCATGGCTACACCCTTTTATTAAAGTACAGGAAGAAGAACACACACACACACACACACACACACACACACACACACACACATACAGCCCTTCACTGGAGAAAGCAGTAAGACCCTCACAATGGAGTTACTCTCCGCTGTACCGGTCAGTCTTCTTGCATTCCCTGCCCATCACTGTACATCTTCCATGTCTTTACAATTTCATTTCTAAATTTCAGTGAGGTTCTGTCCATCTGATAAGAGATGAGGGGAACCGGGCAGGAGTACGGGTGCCCTTTCTCTGTGACTCTGGCAAAGGATCTAGGAAGTGCGACCTTGGCTAATGGAGCCTGGACGACTTTGGATCTCCTGGATCCCAGAGCTCAGGGATCCATCTGATCCAAGTGTTCTTATTCACCCAGCAAATCGGAGAGGGGGAGCAACCTGCCAAGGTCACGCAGAGCCTCGACTCAAACCCAACTTTTCTGCTCCCACTAAGCACCTGTCTTGGAAACAGACAAAAACAACATGGAGACTGTGGGGGGAAGTCATATATTCTTTGAGTTAGAAAGGTCCTTAGAGCCAAACCTCAGGGGCTGAAAAGAGATATAAATAAATAAATGCTTGATTGACATTTTTTTTTAAATAAAGAAATAAAACCAGGAGTTGACTACAGGCTCTCTAAGGCTCCTTATGGCTCTTAACCTTGGATTCTAGGTCTCTCCACCTGTGACTCAGTTTCCTCCTCTGTCATCTGAAGGGGCTAGACTAGATGATCAAATGAGATAATATCTGTAAAAAACACTTAGTCCAGTAACTGCACATAGTAGGTGCTATGTAAAGGCTTCTCCCTAAGACTGCTTCTAGCTCTAAACCCCATGAACCTACAATTTCTAGCTATTCTACAATATCCGGAAGGTGGTCATGACACCAGCAAACCCCATTCCAAAAGGTTCAGCCATAACATAAATAGATGGCATGTAAGAAAAGGGTATATTATCTTCAAAGAATGGCCAAGATTGCTCTGGGAGAGAGACCTTCACCGACTCCCTACCTAGAGTTTTCTGCTCGTCCTTGTCTTCATCCAGGGTTCCCCAAATGTGATACTGGGGCCTAGAGAAGCGGACTTGCTCGAGGTCACACTATCAGAGGTTGGATTCAAATCCAGGGCCCATCTCAGATTTAAGGTTCTTGTGCCTCTATCTCTGCCCTCCAAGACCAAGGAAAACAGGTTTAATCCCTTTCTTGGCTTCTGGACGCTGGTCTATCTCATGGTTACATTTCCTGTATGTTACCCATCCACCCACCCCCACAAAAAAGGGGGGCAGGAAAAGATAGAAAGGGAAATTTTATTCAAAATAACTACAGAACGTATAAAGCACTTGGTAGTCTATCTCCCAAGACACACATGGGAACTGTATGAATGTGACTGTAAAAGTCTTTATAAAAATACAAATCTAAATAAATTGAGAAATGCTCATTGTTCATGGATAGGTCCTGCCGATGAAATAAAAGTGACAATACTACTTAAGTTAATTTACTTATTCAGTGTCATACCAACCTCTCACCTGACTGTCTTACTTCTCAATACTCCTCTGCCTCACCCTCCACAGTCCTTCATTCTCTTCCTCATTCTTTCAGGCAAAGGTCCTTCAAAGTTTTTCTCTCCACCCTTTTCTCTCCTCTCTCTGCTCTCTCCCTTGGAAATCCTATTAATTTCACAGCTCAAATAATTACTGATAGCTCCCAGATTTCTGAGCTCCAGACCTGCATCTCCAACTGAATACAGGACATCTCCACCTGGATATCCTAGGGGTCCCTGAAATCCAACACACCCTAAATTAGTATCTTTCTCCCAAATCCTTCTCTTCCTTCTGACTTCACTCTTCCCTTCAATGGCAGCACCAAATATCTGTAAAAGGGGAAGGTAGGGGATCTCTAAGGTATCTTCCAGGACTGATCAATAATTCTATGATTCACCCAATCACACAGATTTGAAACTTCAGTGTCTGACTCTTTCCTTTCCCTCACTTTCTGTTAGCAAATCCTATCGGCTCTACCCCTACAATCTCTCAAACATTTGTATCCTTTTCAAAAAAAAAAAAAGTATTTCAATCAATATCTATGGCTTTTACATCACCATCATTTCCAAATGAATATCCTTTCCCCCTCCCCTCCCCAGTGAGGCATCTTATGGGACAGATAATTTTAAAAGAGGGGTGGAGGGATGGTTAAGCAAAACTGAACAACCTATCAATGCAGCTGCCAGTATATGCAATGTTGCACACCCACAGTCCCCCCTCCTCTACAAAGAAGGGAGGTGACCTCAGTTTGTTCTTTCTTCTCTAGAGGCAAGTTTGGCCCTTACCATCAGAAAGCTTTCCCTTTCATTTGGTGATTGGCAGGTTTGGGTTTGGTTTTTCTCTTTCCACTGGTACTTTTTGTGTATACTGTTCCACGGGTCTTCCTACATTGTTCTGTAAGAATTCATAGGTGTTTTTCACGTTTTTCTAAATTTCTATTTACTGTTTCTCAGAGCACAATGATATTCCATTTCTGCCCCTTTTCTGCTCCCACTGCCACTACCCTGCTACAAGCCCATTCCCTTCCATGAATTACTATCATAGCCTCCTAACCTTTCTCCCAACCTCCGCTCTTTTCCCCTTCCAATCCACCCTTGATACACACTGAGAGCTAACTTTCCTTGTGCCTAGATCTGACCATCATTCCCCTGTTCAAGCTGCTTACCAAGTTCAAACTCCTTGGTCTAACATTCAAGGCCGTCCAAAATCTTAATCAATAAACATTTACTAAGTGCCTACTATATGTTGAACACTGTGCCAAGTGCCTAATATATAAAAAAGAGAGAGGCAAGAGCAAAAAAGGCAACCCCTACCCTCAAAAAGCTTACAATCTAACAGGGGATATAATGGGGGGGGAGAAAGAGAGAGAGAGAGAGAGAGGGAGAGAGACACAGAGAGACATAATGAGAGAGCGAGAGAAAGAGAGAGACAGAGAGACAGAGAGAGAGAGAGAGAGAGAGAGAGAGAGAGAGAGAGAGAGCACACTATATACAAAATAATTAGGAAACAATTAAAATTAGGGAAGGATCAGAATTAAGGGGGTGCTGGGGAAGACTTCCTATAGACAGTGGGACTTCAGTTGCCAGGGAGGTCAGTAGGCGGAGATGAGGAGAGAGAGGATTCTAGGCCTGGGGGACAGCCAGGGAGAAGGCACAGAGCCAAGATGGAGGATCTTGTTTGCGGGACAGACAAGAAGCTGGTGTCTCTGCATCAGAGTATAGGTTACCGAGTAAGGTATCAGAAGACCAGAAAGGTAGGAGGGGAAAGGTCGTGAAGGGCTTTGAATGTCAGCAGAGGATTTTGTATTTGCTCCTGGAGACAATAGGGAGCCACCGGAGTTTATCGAGCACAGGGGTGACATGATTAGCCCCCAGGGCCTTAAGCACTTTTGGAAAATCATTTTAATGGCCAGATGGAGGACGGACTGGAGTGCAGAGATCCTTGAAGCAGGCAGCCCCGCCAGCAATGACTGCAGTAGTCCAGATGTAAGGTAATGAGGATCTGCACCAGTGGGGGGGGGGCAGTGTCCGAGGAGAAAGGGGGTGTATTCAGGAGATGCGGCAAAGGTGAAATCCACAGGCTTTGGGACGGCTTGGATCCAGGGAGGTAAAGATAGTGAGGCATCCAGCATGACCCCTGGGCTGCGAACCTGAGGGCCTGGGAGGAGACAGAGAGAGAGAGAGACAGAGAGAGACGGAGAGAGGAGAGACACAGTAATAGGGAAGGCAGGAGTGGGGGACGTTTAAGGCGAAAGATGATGAGTTCCATTTTGGATATACTGAGTTTAGGATGTCTACTGGTCATCTAATACTAGATGTCTGAGAGGCAGGTGGAGGTACAAGACTGGAGGTCAGGGGAGAGGCTGGGGCAGGACAGGTAGGCTGGAGAATCATCAGCACAGAAATGGTCATTAAATGAAGGTGAGCTCATGAAATCACCAAATGAATTAGTGAAGAGGCAGAAAAGAAAGAGGGCCCAGGACAGTGTGATCTGGAGGAAGATCCAGCAAAGGAGACAGAGGAGCAGTCAGAAGGAAGAGAAGGCGAGAGTGACACCCTAAAATCTTAGAGAAAAGAGTGCATCAAGCAGGAAAGCGCGATGGACGGTATCAAAGGCTGCAGAGACATCCAGGAGAATGAGGATAGAGGGAAAGCCATTGGTTTTAGCAATTAAGAGACTACTGGTAACTCTGGAGAGAGCAGTTTGGGTGGAATACACAGGTCAGAAGCCAGATCATCAAGGGTCTTCTTAGGAGAGGGCAGGAGAGAGAAAGCAGCGGGGAGGGGGCACCAATTGCAGATGGCCTTCTCAAGGAGTCAAGCTACAAAAGAGAAGATAATAGGGAGATGGAAGGACCAAGTGAGATTTCTTTCAGGATAGGGGAGACGTGGACGTGTTTGCAGGGAGTAGAGAATAAACCAACAGGGAGGGAGAAATTGAAAATGTGAGAGTGGGAACGACAGGCAATGTGTTGGAGGAGAAGGGATGGAATGGGGTCACTACAGCAGGTAGAGGGGTCAGCCTCCATAAGGAGGAAGATCACTTCATCATGTGAGACATGGGGAAGGATGAGAGAGGGGCAGAAGGAATCTGAGTGTTAGGAGAGGGGGAGGAGGGGAAAAGAGGAAGTTCATGACAAATGGTCCCAATTTTTCCTGTAAAGTAGGATGTTCTCAGCTAAGAAGGCTGGGAGGGAAATCTGGCGGCACCCTGCCTTTCCACTAGTACCTGATATAACTGCCCTCCACATAATCATATAGCACCTCTGGCCAGACACTGCTACACACTTTACAAATATGGTGTCATTTGTTCCTCACAACCACCCTGGGAGGTAGGAATGTTATCTCCATTTTACAGATGAGGACATTGAAGGAAAAAAAGGGCTTTAAGGGGCGTGCCCAGGGTTACACAAGAAGAAAGACAGAATTTGAACTCAAATCTCTTCATCGCTAGGCCCAGCACTCTATTCGTTGCATCACTGCAAACTACCCATTCCCTTCTCCCTTAGATGTCCCTCACTTCTCCACTCCCGTGTCCACTGCCTTTCCTGACACCTGGAATGCTTCTCCCGGGGCTGCCTGGAGAGTAAGGGTTTGAGGCAAGACTTGAGCCCAGGTCTTTCTGACTTTACTCATGTTATATTAATTATGTATATAGCAAACATCTGAAACTTTAAACTATAAGCTCCCTAAAGCCAGAGAATAAATACATTTTCTGGAAAACTTGGACCTCTCTCAACAGTTAAGTGGTACAGTGAATAGAGTATCAGGGTTCATCTTCCTGAGTTCCAATGCAGGCTCAGACACTTACTAGCTGTGTGACCCTGGACAAGTCGCTTAACCCTGTTTGCCTCAATTTCTTATAAAATGAGCTGGAGAAGAGAATGGCAAGACATTCCAGTATCTTTGCCAAGAAAACCCCAAATAGGGTCATGAAGAGTCAGGCACATTCGAAATAACTGAACAAAATGGACCTCTCTAGGAAGAAACCTAGTGCCCTGGATACAGTCGGGATTTGACACGTGGTTAATTCTATTTTTCTACCAGACCCATGATTTAATTAGGGTAGGAAACTTCTGATGAAGGAATTCATTCGTAGTGAAGATCAGCTCCTGCTCAGCCAACCCTTGCCCAGGGTCACAGAGCCAGCGTGGGTCAGAGACCAAACTTAACCACAGGTCCTACCAACTCCAAAGCCTGACCTGTAACCATTATATTACACTGCCTCTTAATTTAATCACATAATTAAATTAAAATATGAGGCCACATGTAGCAGAGCTTGCCTAGACCAGGAAGATCTATCTGGGTTTAAGTTCAGTCTCATACCTTTGAGCAGTGTGACCCTGGGCAAGTTACCAACTCTCACTTAGCAGTCTGTAAGTTGCTTTTGGGAGGGGCTGACTGGGAGGGGTTCTTAACCACAAAAGCCTATTCCATGAAGCCATAAGTGCAGCCCTTATCTCTATGGGGTAGATCGTACATTATCAAAACCTCAGGCAAACTGAGACTTGTTAAAGACGTTAGCTTGAAAAGGCCACTGCATCCTGGGCCATCTCCAGTCATCCTGATTGATATCTGGCCCCTGGACCAAGAGGGCTCAGGAGGAGATAATGAGGCAGGTAACCATGCACAGCCCTGCCTCACTTAAATCCCATTCACTTGTACATCTTGGTGTCACCTCTCTGATGTCATGGTCCTCTTTGTGAACAAAGGACAAACAGCAACAGCATATTACATGCAGAAACTTTTTAATATGAAAACTTAATTTTCTCTATTTTTTTTTCCAAAATTTCCTCAGTTCATGAATCCTATCAACATATTTTAAGCTCAAATGTGCCCTATGGACAAATTCACTTGGGAAATGCTGACTGAATGTGTCCTTTAAGCTAAGCTCAAATCACCTTCTCCAGAAAGCCTTCCCTGATTCCAGACCACACCGATCCTTCCCTGTTCATTAAGATTCTAGCATCCTAATTTGGAGCTTTGAAATCACGTAGCCCAACCCTCTCATTCAAAAGATAGGTGACTAGCCCAAAATCACTCCAAAACTAGGGCTCCTCACTCCTTATGCCCTTGTCAGATAAACAAGGGGGAACCTTAATGTACAGTCATCCATTTTTGGGGTTAACACTTTCTGTAGGTCCACTGATGAAGAATGCTGTCCACCTCCTGACAGGTGAAGGATGAAATATGCAAAAATGAGACATATATTCTTGAATATGACCAATGTGGGAATTTGACTACTTATTTTGGGACAAGGATTCGTTTGTTTCTCTGGGGTGAAAGGTAAGGGGAAGAAATGCTTAAATCATTAGACTGTGACCCCTTAAAGAGCAAAGACTGGTTTGGGGGTGGGGGTGTAAGGGATGATTAAATTTTGTTTACACAGAAATTATATGAAACATGATTTGAAGTCACACTGGCAGGTAATGTCCGAGGTAAACCTGACTGTAGCAGAAGGGCAGTGGGGGGATGTAAGTCACCTGATAAATCCACTAAGAGCTGGCTCCTTTCCTTTGTTATGAGGAGGGCCCCTTCCTTTGTATCAAAATAACAGCCACAAAGCATGAGGTCCATCTACCCAGCCGCAGCCTTAGATAATGGAACTTTTTATCAGACATATCATGGGTTCAAATCTTCAAACTCACAGCTTTTGTTAATTCTGTTAGCAATTATTTCCCTTCTCATGCTATCTGATGCAAACAGAGGAGACTAAATGCATTTTGTTTTTTTGGTTTGGCATATCCTTTATTTAATAAGTATAAAGGGATGAAAAGGGGGGAAAGATTAAACCATGGTAATGAGATGTAATCAGAGGGTGTAGAACCCACAAGGAGGCGGGGTTTAGGTGTTTTCTGTGAACCTTGATCTGACCAATCGGGTTCAGAAAGGAAAGTCGAATCTGGATGGATTATAAAAAGAGCTTTTGTAGCTGTCTTAAGGTGTGCTTGCGCCTATGAAGTGACCCTTTTTCACAGGTCACCCATCAGAAATGACATAAAATAAAAGTCTTTGTTTCTAAAATTACTTGTGGCTAGGTGGAATTCTTGGTAAAAATGATTATTTCTCGGGGGGTGGGGAGGAGGGGAGTGCTTAGCACACAGTAGGTGCCTAATAAATGCTAGCTGATAATTTTAAAAATTTAATTTAAAAAACCCACTTTATTCAATGTGTAAAGCCGATCCTACCAGTTGGGCTCCCGAGTTAATTCCATGAATGTTGGACTTTTCTCTCCATTTGGATGACAAGCACCTTGAGGGCAGCAGTTGGCTTTCCTTTTGTACTCCCATGACAGCTACCACAATCACGGGAAAACCAGAGCTTTATGAGGGAATTCTAGTCCAGCTTGCCCACGATACTTAACAGCTCCCTCAGCAGGTTTCCTACTTTGCTATTATTGATTCCTGTAACTGGAAAGTTCCCTCCTAAATACCCAAAGGGCCCCCTGGAACCTCCGCCCATTAGTAAAGGTTCTGTGCTGTCACACAACACAAGTCGACTTCCTCTTGAAGGGGCCGAAAGCCTACCAACCCACCTCCCCTCCCTTTCCCATTCTAAACATCTACCTTTCCCCATTCCTTCAGCCCCTTCCTAGGACATGTCTTCCAAACCCTTCGCCATCCAGAATGCCCTTCTCTGAAAGACTCTGGTTTTTCAAATTCCAACCTAAAATGTGCCCAGGACTGGACACAGTGCTCCAGATGGGATGACTCAGACAACCCACTTGACTGGCGAATACACACCAGCTTATGTAAGTGAAGCTATATTTGAAACAACCAGCTCGTGTACCTCTTCGGTTGAATTTGGGGTGGGGGTGGGTTCTGAGTGTTTTAAAATAAAACATTGCATGGTGCTATAGAAAATGTTGAGATTCTGGCTCTGCCACTTACTAGGTGCTGCCCTGAGCAAGTCACTGCAATTTGGCCTGTTTCCCCAACTATAAAATGTACCAAATGGTTGACCTCTAAGGTCCCCTCTAGATCTGTCTGTGATCCAGACATATTGTGTGTGTGTGTGTGTGTGTGTGTGTGTGTGTGTGTGTGGTGCTCTGCAAGCCTTAAAGGACTGTATTTTAGCCATTACTCTCTCATGTTTTGTTATTCCCTTTCTATACCCTCTTCCATAAAAATAAACATGAAAATTTGAACTTAAGTGCAAAAAACAACAAACACCAATCACACAAATGAAGGATCGAGGTGAGGTGTTTCATCATACATTTTCCGTTGAGAAAAAAAAAGATCTGAATTTTTATGGGCCTGGAATCACAACTTATGTCAAGAGTGTGATAGGGACAAATGTGGCCCGTGGGAAAATACATTGGAGTCAGAGGATCTGGGTTCAAACTCCATGTGACCTTGGTCAAGTCACAATCTCCTAGGCCTCAGTTTGCGTATCTGTAATATCCCGGGGATGGCTAGCTTCTCAGTGCCCATCCAATTCCAAATGTATGGTCCCAAAGCCAATTTGGGTTTTGGTCTGCATTAACAGTGGTTTTCAGAGATAAGCGTCATGGAACCTTAGGGTTTAAAGGAACATCAGAGGCATCTAATCCAATCCATTCCTGGACGAGAATTCACATTCTAGTTGCTCGGTTGTTTCGGTCATGTCCGACTCTTCATGACCCCATTTGGAGTTTTCTTGGCAAAGACACAGGAGTGGTTCACTATTTCCTTTTCTAGCTCATTTTGTAGAGGAGGAAACTGAGGTAAAGTTTAAGTGATTTGCCCAGAGTCACACTGCCAGAAGTGTTTGAGGTCAGATGTGAACTCAGGTCTTCTTGATTCTGGGCCCAGCCCTCTATCCACTGCCACCCAGGTGCCCCAGAATTCCCATCCCGATACCCCCAAGAGTGATCACCCAGGGAAGGGGAACCTATTAATATCTCAAAGTAGCCCACTACACTTTAAGACAGTTATATATCAAGTCTTCTCGCCAATCCCCACTGCTGCTAGTTCTGTCCTCTGGGGCCAAGCAGAACAAGATTCATCCCTCTTCCAATAACCTGTTGGTAGTTATTACATTCTCTTCCTCCTCTTCAGACAACAGATCCCCAATTCTTTCAAGTGACCTCTTAGGACAAGTCCCTTCATATTGCCGTTTGACTTTTTCTCTAAAATTTTTCTCCAAAATGTAGCACCCAAAATTAGACATAAAACTCCATGGGTGCCCAGACTAGAGCAGAGTACAAGAGTACTGCCGCCATCTTGGTTCTGGACACTAGACCTCTCAATGTGCTTGCATTAGGTTTGCCTTGTTTGACTTGTGCTGAGCTCAAAGTTCAATAAAATCTTCTGCAAACCATTGGCTAGTCATGTCTCCCCCATTTTATATTGGTGATTTTAATCTCAAGAGTAACTTTACATCTATTCTTATACAATTTCACCTTAATTCAGTGTCAAGATCTTCTTGAATTATTCAATGCTCTTAGCTGTCCTTCATTGCTGAGTCATCTACAGACTTGTCAACAAGTCATCTATGCCTTTATCCAAGTCATTGATTTAAAAAGCGGGGAGCCAGAGATCCCTAAGACACTCTACCTGGGACCTTCTTCCAAGGTGAAATTCAGACATGAGGCTTTTAGAGTAGCCAAATGACCCAACTGCATCTTATGGTTATACTAAACCATATTCAATTCTAGGCACTATGAAATCTTGCAGAGGTTTTCACAAGCTGAATTGTGTAGGAGGCAGAAAGTTGGTGAAAGGGCTGGGGTCTACATCATGAGAACACTTGAAATAATCTTAGAGTAACACTGACTGTAGCTGGGTGGTGCAATGGAGATGCCAGTCAGGAGGATCTGAGTTCAAATCCAGTCTCAGTCACTTACTAGCCTTATGACCCTGGACAAGTCACTTCACCCTGTTTGCCTGTTTTCTCCTCTGTAAAAGGAGATGGAGAAGGAAATGGCAAACTACTCCAGTAACTTTGCCAAGAAAACCCCGAATGGGATCACGAAGTCAAAAACAACTGAAAAATGACTAAACCACCACATTTTAGAGGGATATGAAGGAGTTCACACAGATGACCAGGATGAAGGATCTCAGGATGAGCACTTATCAGGGACCAAATATCCTCCAAGTTATTTAAATATTACCATATGAAAGAGGTATTTTTAGACTGGTTCTGCTTGGCCCCACAGGATAGTACCAGAGCAATGGGTGAAACAGCAGAAGACACAGACAAGTCAACATCTGGGAAAACTTTCTGATAATTAGAGCTGTCCAAAACAGCATCACTCGAGGTCTGTTAGGTAAGGCTGGATGCGACAACCACTTGCTTAGGATACTGGAGAGGTGATGTTCTGTGACTCAGAGAGGTTTAGCTTGGAGAGGTCCCCAGGACACTCTACCTGGGACCATCTTCTTTGATCTAGCCAAACAATCCACGGGCACTCCATACCAAACCATATTCAGTTCTGAGCTGAAGAGAGAGTGAGCATGACTGATGCTTTAACTATATGGAAGAAGGATTAATAGATATTTCATTGGTTAGCCATTTTTTCAAAACTTATCCAATATCTAAACTGATGGGCACCATTTTAAACTCAGATTTAAAGTGCAAATTTTTCCCTATTCTTAACATTTAAATGAATTCATTGAGAATCCAAAGTATAATGCCTACAGGCAGTCTGTTATCAACAAGATGCATAAGGAGTGGATAATCAATGGGCAGACCATATGCTCCACTGATAAAAGTCATGAAAAACTGAGGCAAAAATGACCAACCGTAATTCCAGAGAACCTTAAATATGCTGGAGAAATGATGGACTCACTGAGACAGACCGGAGTGCAGATTGAGGCCCTGGGATGAGTATAGGTTGAGGATGGTCAATATAGAGATGTGTTTTACCTGACTACATTTGTAACAGGGTGTTTTTTTTTTTTCTATCTCAGTGCAGGGCAAAGTGGATTTTTTTGTATTTAAAAAATTAATAATAAAGTAGATCTCCTATAAGGAATTTGTGGGAGAACACAGGCAAGTCACACACAGGGGGCAGCTGAGAGTGGGTTACCATGAACATCCCTGAAAGGAATATTCACACTGACAAGGTCAGAGGTCCTTTTTAGTAGGGGAAGGATTAGGACAGCTCATTCCCTTTTGCCTTCAAGGAACTATCCACGTGGAAATTTCCTCCAACTTAACTCGGTGATGCAATGGAGTGTATCATGTGAGGGGCATGGAAGTCAGAAAGACCGGGGTTGGAATCCTGCTACATAACCCATACAACACCAACATCCACCTGGATGCTGCTACGAGACTCCAATCAGATATGTAAAATGATCTGCAAACCTTGATGAACTATTTCAGTTGCTGTAATTATGACCAGATGGGTCTTTGGGGACTACTGTTAACAAAGAATCCATTACCCTATCTATGAATATGCTGATGCAGCTCTAAGATCAAATCACAAAAGATAATACAGAGAGACACAAGGTGTTTCAAGGCTTGGAGTAGGTCTAAGTTTATTAAAAATTTAATGAACTTAAGTTAATAGGCTTGTTAAAGCAGAAAGCTGCACTCAAACTTCTGGGACATCTATATAATCTCCCCTCCTATCAAATAACAAAGAAACAGCATTGACCCTAACGAAAAGAAAGCTCAGACCCCCATCTAGGACTAGATCTCAATGTAGCCGAGTTGGCTTCCACTTTTAGAATTTAAACACAAATCTCTGCTTTTTATAGAGGTGAAGGCAGTATCTGTCTAATCTCACAGAGACCCCAAAGTCTATTATAATCAGCAGTGGAGACAGAGGGCATGCACGGTGAAGTGGGATTAAATCAGTTAAATCATTAAATCAGACTTGCAGTACTCACTGCTTCTGGGATTACTGAAAACGTCAAAGAAGCCCATGTGTGTCAAGTGACTCTTAACAAGGAAGGACAACGGAGAATATTGCTGCAGGAAGGTGAGGGGGAACAGGGGCTGAACAGTTAGTGGAAGTCAGCCAATCCACATTTACTATGTGTGTGACCTCAAAGGAGTCGTTTCTCAAGCCTGGCCTCAGTTTCCTCCTTTGTAAAAGAAGGCTGCACTGGCTCTCCAAAGTCCCTGGCTATTCTAAATCCCATCATCCTGCATTCATTCCTTCATCCCCGTTTCCTCCCCTGGCTCCCTCAGGCTTTCAGACTCGCAGCACAATCCCAGGAAGGCTTCCAAGTTGAGATGTAAAGTAAGCAGATCTCAGGCCAGAGGTAGCCTCAGGACTATATACTAAAGGGGGGAGAGGAACAGCTGACATCTTTATAGGGTGCTGCTTAAAGGCTGGCACAGCACTTTACATGTTTTATCCCCGTGAGGTAGGTGCTGATGTTATCTCATACTACAAATGAGGAGGAGTTTCAGTGCTTTGCCCAGGGTCCCACAGCTAATAAGAGTCAGGTGGGGATCTGAACCGGGTCTCTTTGAGGCCAAGGGCCGGCCCGGTCCATAATAACGTGCTGCAATCTGGAGCTGGCACAAAATCCCCTCCTGTGGCGTGGGGGACAGGGAGAGGGGGAAAAGTAAGCATATGCAAGATGGGTCAGGAAAGAAGGATGTCCAGACCATGCATGTAGCGATAATATCCCCAAAGCAGCATTTATTTAATCCACTTAATTCCAAAACATTGATTTTAGAAGTCTGGTGTTTCACAATCATCCACCTTGATTGACATGGGCTGACACATGGCACTCGCTGTCAGAATACACAAGGACAACGGCCAAAGAGTTACCAAAAAAAAAATATATATAATAATAATAATAATAAATCCATGATTCCTGAACAATCGCAACCAAAAAAAAAAGTTACAAGTACCAAAACTTTTAGAGGCATTGCATTGAAAACAAGGTTTGTGCACATCATTTAAAGAGCAAAAACAAGGCATTCCGGAAAGCTCCCATCTGCGCCAGGCCGTGAGCTGATGGACGGGCGGCTTGTCTCTTGGTGCATCAGCTTCCTGTACCTGTTTCCCGTTGGCAGAGAGACAGTGGCGGGGGAGGGGTCAACGTATTCCGCATGCAGGTGATGTGTAACTGCTCAACAAAACACTATTAGCGCAGCTGAAATGGGACAAATTTTTAAGATCAATGTAGACTAATTCTTCCAATCTCTTCCTTCCTTCCTTTCCTTCCTTCCTTCCTCCCTCCCTCCCTCCCTTCCTTCCTTCCTTTCACTGGGATTCCCAGCTCGACAGGCAAACGTTCATTCCAGAGCCTCCTGTGTGCACAAGCCAAGAAGGGGGGGAGCTCCCGTGGGCTCCAACCATCCATCAATCCAGCAATGCCCATGAAGCCTTGTCTGGGGCTGCTTCCTGATCCATGGAGGGTGGGCAGCTTTGAGTCGCTGTGCGGACAATACAGATATGTTTAGCACTAGATATCATATCGAGGGACCGTGGCAGGGGACGCGTCGATGACAACGATGGGGACGGCTTGGGGCTAGGGAAGGGCGTGGGGCGTGGGGCTGGAGTCTCCGGGGCTGCTCTCAGTTGTTGCCTTCTCCCGCCTCCTCGTCCTGTTGGTCACTCGTCCAGAGGGTGAGGTTGTCTCGCAGCAGCTGCATGATGAGAGTGGAGTCCTTATAGGAATCCTCGTTGAGCGTGTCCAGCTCGGCAATGGCGTCGTCGAAGGCCTGCTTGGCCAGGAGGCAGGCCTGCTCGGGGGCGTTCTGGATCTCATAATAGAAGACAGAGAAGTTGAGGGCCAGGCCCAGGCGGATGGGGTGGGTGGGCTGCATGTGCTCCTTGCTGATCTCGAAGGCCTCCTTGTAGGCGGCCTCAGAGGACTCGACCACGCCACCCTTCTTCTCGCCTGCAGCCACCTCGGCCAGGTAGCGGTAATAGTCGCCCTTCATCTTCAGGTAGAAGACCTTGCTCTCGTACTGGAAATCGTTGCAATTCTTAATGAGGAACCTGTCGAGCAGCGCCAGCACGTCGTTGCAGACGCTCTCCAGCTCCTTCTCAATCTTCTCGCGGTAGGCCTTCACCTTCTCCAGCTTCTTCTCGTTGCCATCGGCCATCGTCTTCTGCTCGATGCTGCTGATAACCCGCCAGGAAGACCGCCTAGCACCCACCACGTTCTTGTAGGCCACAGAGAGCAGGTTTCGGTCCTCGTTGGAAAGTGGCTCATTGAGCTCAGTCACCTGTAAAAACCCAAAGATTCACATCAGTCAGGCCCAACATGGGAAAGCTTAGCTGGGTTTTGAACACAGCCCCTCCTTTCAAGTCTGGGCATGGGAGGGGAGGAGGGTTGGCTCATAACACACCACAGCCCAAAGGCACTATGAAAGACCACGCGAGCTTAGCAAGCATCTAATCCAACCCCATTTTAGAGAGGGAGAAACTGAGGTTAGGGGAGATCAAGTGATTTACCCAAGCCTTCTCCTTGCCACTTCCAAACATACCAAACTGCCTTCGACAAATGAAGAATTCACATAACCTGGCCTGGACGTTTTCGCCAGAACCTTGTTCTCGTGTATTGCTTTGGGATAAAACACAACCATCCTTCAGATATAAGCTCAAAGAAGGCATGAAATAACACCCCATAATTTAATATCAAACACAAGTACTTTTCCCCCTTACAAGAGAGAGAAGCTTCACAAATCAAGGCCCATAAGACTGGTTCCATTTCTGCCACAGGCAAGACCACCGTTGGTGGCAGCCACACCAGCATGGCACCACAGCACCCACCCTCTGCTAACTTCGGAAGCACTTCCAATGGAGCAATCTGCTGCCAAGCCCCCACCAGCAGCAGTCCCCATAGTGAGGCCTGAGCAGAGGAAAGAAGCACGGGTTCAACCCAGGAGGCTGAACCAGGCCCGCAAGGAAAACAACAAGCAAAAACAGCAAAAGACAAATTTGGCAGAAAACAACAGTACGAGACTTTCTAAGAACTTCTAAGAGCCCAACAAGATCTGAAGTCCCTTTTTAGTTACGGACAAAGAAAATCTGCACAAGTCCAGGATGAAGGCACATTCCTAGAAGGCAGTTCACAGAAAAAGATCTGGAGGCTTTAGTGGACTCCAAGCTCAACAAGCCAACAGTGAGACCTGGGCCCAAGAAGTTAATGAAACACTGAGAGAGGCGCGGTGCCCAAGCACGGTGGGGGACCCACTGGATAGGACTAGAGGACCTGAGTTCAAATACTCAGACACTAGCTGTGGGACCCTGGGCAAGTAACATATGCCTGTTTACCTCAGTTTCCTCATCTCTAAATGGGCTAGAGAAGTGAAGTGGCAAACTACTCCAGTATCATCATCAAGAAAAACCAGAATGAGGTCAGAGTCGGACAGGACTGAAACAACTCAACCACAAGCAAGGGAGGTCACGGTCTGCGACGGTCTCCACCCTGGCTAGACCCCCATCCCCAAGGACTGTGTGCTCTGTTCTGGGACCCTCACTTCTACAAGGGCCAATATAAAGCACTGACAAATGGCGCAAGAGTAAAAACATGAACAGGCAATTTGTGAAGGAAGAAATAAAAACAGACTGTTAGTAACCATAAGGATGCTCTAAAACTCACTAATCTGGTAACTACAAATCTATTTAACTCAACTCGAATCAGACAACTCTTCTGCAAAGGGCACACCCAACAATCAGTGAATGTCTGACCAAAGCAGGCCCTTTGGTGGAGTGGGACACTTCTGGGCGGTTGGTGCAGAAAGTGACAGCGAGGAGACATTCAAACAAACATGGACAGGCCTCTGTGAAGCGAAGAGGACAGAAATCAGCTGAGCCCAGACTGTACACGCACAGACTAAAGCTACACGAAGGAAGAAACAAAAAGCAAAGAAAACGAGGAGTCAGGTGGAATTTCAGACAGGTCTGAATGGGGCCACTGAACAAAAACATCTTCCACCCAATCTGTACCTTTCTCCTTGTTCATTCTTTTGGTTCTGCCTTGTTAAAGGCTACAGTCTGGGGCCACCATTTGTTCATTGTCTTTGCTGCTGGTAGTTAAGTTTATTATTTCTACTAATGGTTTTAAATGCTAAGAGAGTGCCAAAAACTTAAGCGGCAGAGCCGGCCCCAGAACCCAGCCCTCTGCTAAAGCTCACTAAATGGGCAGAGGGTTAACAATCTGAAATAAGCCCCTCCCCAAAAGTTTAAGGGAGAGAGAGCCTGGCCTCCTCTACCTTCCCCTAAATGTCTTCTTTTAAAAAATTCTTTTTGTACATCGTACATATGATGACCAACCTTGATAAACTGGACTATCCTCAACAATGCACAACTAAAGACAACTCTACAAGCCTCAAGAAAGAAGGAGATACCTAAACTCAGAGAAAGATATAGAAAGACTATAGTTTAAATG
>CM053587.1:347960553-347996244 GCA_028646515.1 Pseudochirops corinnae
TCTGACATTCTGTGTTCTAAGTCCCCTCTCAGCTCTGACATTTCCTGTTCTAAGGCCCTCCCAGCTCTGACATTCTGTGTTCTAAGTCCCCTCCCAGCTCTGACATTCTGTGTTCTAAGTCCCCTCTCAGCTCTGACATTTCCTGTTCTAAGGCCCTTCCCAGCTTTGATATTCTCTGTGCTTGGTTTCAAGGTAGGGTCCTTAAGTAGCGTGGTAAGTAGGGTCCTTAGAGACTTTCTAGTCACTGGTGTCAGACCTTTCATTTGTTTCCTTGTAACAACATCATGGAATCTGATTTCCTTTCCCAGGAAGTCTGAGGTGCTGAGGATCGTACCTGTGCTCAGAGGGCCCCTCCCAGGCCACACCACTGCATATTTACTTGAGCGCTCTGGAGACAATGGTGCTGGCTCTTGGCTTATCCCTCAGGGGATTGGATTGGGTGGGAATTCCTGCCTGGGGAGGAGGGAAGGAGGTCTGGGTTCCCCTAATCCTGTCCCAGCGGAGATGGAGGAAGATCTGGAAGGGACATGAGAGATTCAGAGAGTCTGAGAGCCCTCAGTTTTTGGGGGAGGGGCCCAGCATTGAAACTCCCTCTGCAGACAGTCAGCCTTTCTGAGCCTCTGTTCCTTTACCGGTAAAACGGAGACTGAGCTACCTGTAGCACTGACCTCGGAGCGTTGTCATAAGGCTCACGTGGGAGAGTGCTCTGTGAAATGTGAAATCAGTGTCAGTTATTTTATATAGGCAGAGTCAGGACTTGAATCCAGACTCTCTCAGTGCAAAGACTGCACTACCTCACTCAGTTTGTAGAGAAGGATCTCTCAGACAATGATCACAGGATCCTGGTTCTAGACCTGGAAGGGATCTCAGAATCCTCCCATTTTACAGATGAGGAAACTGAGGCCTAGGGAGATTTAATGAATTGCCCAAGCTTACATGGATGGTAAGTATCAGAGGCAAGATTTGAACCTAGGTCCTTTGACTTCCAAGCACAGGTTCTTTTCTCTGTGCCATGTCCAAATTCACAAAGGGCAGTGGTAGACCAGGCATTAGAATCCAGATGACTTGGGAAGAGAATTCTGGCCTCTTCTTAGCCTGTGTTGCAGCCCCAAGTCCTCCTGTCTTTGTAGACCCAGAAGGAGAAGCTGTGGTCCTTCTCTAAGGCCCAGCCAGGGTGAAGGGGAGGGGATGGAGACTCTTGCCTACATTCACACTAGAGTTGATAATCACTGAATTGAAGGACCTCAGAGGGAGCTAACTCTTACAACCCAGGCCTGAGTCAGTGACCCATCTGCTAAGGTGTTTGAAGACCTCGAGTGACAAGGAAGTCACCACTACTGTTGGGTGCCCATTCCACTTTGAGACAGCTCTCCTGGCTAGGAAGTTCTCCCTGATGTCTAACCTGAACAAGCTCCTTTCTAGTTCCCCCCAGTGTTCCTGGTTCTGACCTGCCTGGGCTCAGCAAAACAAGGCTATTTCCTCTTCCATTTGATGGTCTTTCAAATACTTAATAGAGCCACTGAAGTCTTCTCCTGACTAAACCTCACCAGCCCTTCAATGGATCTTCACATGGCATAACCTCAACGGTCTTCACCATCCTGGGTTGTCCCCCTTGGATGCTTTCCAACTTGCATCCTTCCTAAAATGTGTCACTGAAAAAGTATCACCTAGAATGGAAAAAAGGGTCACCTAAAAGTGAATAATGTCACCTAGAACTGAGAAGTGTCACCTAGAACTGAGAAGTGTGCCACCTAGAAGTGAAAAAAGGTGTCATCTATAACTGAAAAAAGTGTTACCTAGAACTGAAAAAGTTGCATAGAACTGAAAAGTGTCACCTAGAAGTGAAAAAATGTGTCACCTTGAAGTGAAAAAAAGTGTCACCCAGAAGTGAAAAAATGTGTCTCCTAGAAGTGAAAAGATGTGTCACCTAGAAGTGAAAAGATGTGTCACCTAGAACTGACCCTCCCCTCCCTGATGTTTGGTGTTGCTCCACCCTTTATTCAAGCAGTCGCTGTCCCAGCCCCCAGCATCCACCCACCAGGGCATGATGACATTTCACATTTCTAGAGTACTCCATAGTGATGGCTTCCACTCCTAAAGCCCCTAGCATGTAGCAGGTATCTCATTAATGTTTGTTAAAACACGAGTGCTTTCTTCCCTCTGTAAGGGGATTAGTACAGGGTCACAGAGCAGCAGGTTTCCTGAGCTCTTTCTGCTGCTCACCCAGCCTTCCCATCCCTTGGACAGACCTCTGTGGGTCTCTTAGATTTGTGTGTGCCTGTGTGTTAAGTAACAGGCTAGTGCTGATTGCAGCTTGGCCTGAGTTCCCTGTCCTTGACCGCCACCTGGTGGCACGGCTTAACATCACTTCATCATGGCACTTGGGGCTCATGGGGATGGTCGAGGGTGGTCATTCTCCAGAAGGAGGCCTAGAGAGTCTTCCGGGAGAGAGCTGGGGGACTGCTATCTGTATATAGAAGGATCATGAGTCCCTTCACCCGGAGAAGGGCCCTTAGAGGCCGTCCAATCTGATTCCCTAATTTCACAGATGAGGATCCCAAGGTACAGAGGGTTCACATAGCTAGGGAGTGTCTGAGACAGGATTTGAATCCAGATCTTGACTCCAAGCCCAGTAATCTCTCTACTTGGCTGGATGGACTCAGCTGCTTGGGTGGTGACATCTGAGGCCCCTGGAAAGACCTTCCCTTCCACGAAGGCCCTCACTGGCTCTTGGCTTCTTCCCTTGTAAAGTGAGGGAATGAAGACAATAGTGAAGGCCCTTTTCCTCTTTGGGAGTCCTTATGATTCTTTGTTTCCTTCAGGGAATGTGTGTCTGTGCATGGACTGCATGTTCTCACAATGCCTGAGATCAAGTGCGCCTTCCTCGTTGGAAAACATTATCTTTGGGCTAGCCTAGGTCTGTCCCTGGAAGATGCTTTAGCCCCTCTGGCCCTTCTTCCCACTGGCGACTTCCTCCTGGAGCCCCCGTTTTGAGGAAGTGCCCAGACCAGCCTTTCTCGATTGTCTCTGCTCCCAACTTTATTCCCCACTCCTCTGCTAGCTCCCTTTCAAGAGTTGTCTCCACCAGTAGGATGCAAGCTCTTTGAGGGCAGGGACTGTCTTTCTGCTTATGTTTGTATGCCCAGAATTTAACATGGTGCCTGCATATAGTAAGTTAATAAAGACTTGTTGACTTAGCATCCACCCTGATGCAGAGCCCTCCTACACATGCTGTCTTCCCCAATTAGAATGTAAGCTCCTTGAGAGCAGGAGCTGTCTTAGGATTTTATTTTTCGTTGTATCCTCGGTGTTTGGCACATAATAAACTCTTCACAAATGATTTTCGTTTGTTGACGCACCAGAAGCCTGTGTCTGGCCTTTGTTTTGTGGTCACATCACCCAGCACATAGCTCTCCTTGGTTCCTTATCCTTCTAGTACACATGATTTCAAAGGCTGAGGAGTCTCTCCAGGGAGGCTGAGGGGAGATATGACATAGATTCAGAAAGATTCACTCTGCATTTAGATTTGCCAGGCCTGACTCATGCCACAGAGGGGACTGAGGCATTGAAGACAACCCCACCGAGAGACCTAAGGATGCTGCTGCTGGGATCTCTGCACTGCTCTGTCTTTGCTCAGCTAAGGAACCAGGCCTGCTGCTGTGTGGTGTTTTGCTAGGACCCTTCTTTCTGTGAGTGGACCCATGTACCCTCTCCAGTAGCACTGGGGAGACTGCTGGGTTTACTAGGAGTCAAGGCTAGCGCTCCTAGATTAATGTGGGGAAGGCGGCCATTTGGGGATTTTGAGAGCTGATTTATCTTAGTGTTATTACACCGTACTTTTTCTTGTAATCCAGTGTCTTTACTTTGAATTCATGCTATGTTCTTTCTCACTTTGTTCAGTGTAAAGGGACACACTCATGGGGGCTCCAAGCTATCACTTTGAAAAGATGGTTAAGACAACAGTGCTCTGAGCCTGGGTGTAGCCCAGGGAAAGACGGCAGCCCTTGAGTTCTATCTGTGGGGACTTGTCATAGATTTAGCTTTATTTTGGTGGTTTTTTTGGAGTAAAGCCATGAGAATATTGGGTCAAGCTAAAGCTACTTGTTTGGTCCAGGGTTCTGCTCTTCTCACCAGCCAATAGGAGTGACTTCTCTTTTCCTTTTAGGCTCTAATTAGCAGCAAAAGATTCTCTGGGGTTATTTTTAATAGATGGCTCCTGGCTTATGGACTTCCACATCCTGTCTCTTCCACTCTCATCTTGGAAGTTTCCTCGGCTCCTGGGACCTTCTCATCCTTGTACATCTTTCCTTGAGATCGGTCCCTTCTCCTACTTGTGAGTTTCTTCTGGGGTCTCCGTTTTGTGGAAGTTTCCAAACAGGTCTTCATTACCTTCCCAATCCCCTTCCTGGCTTCTAGACTTCAAAACCATGTCCCTGGGTTTGCTGCCTTAGCCCCATTTACCGACCTTTTCATCTCCCTTTTGAGTGTGTTGTTTTCCCTCATGAAAATATAAGCTCTTTAGGCAAATTTCAGAAAAAAACTTGGAAAGACTTACATGAACTGATGCTAAGTGAAGTGAGCAGAACCAGAACATTGTACACAGTAATAGCAACATTATGCAGTGATAAGCTTTGATAGACTTAGCTCCTCTCATTAAACCAGTGATCCAAGACAACTCCAAAAGAATCATGGAAAATGCCATCCACACCCAGAGAAAGAACTATGGTGTCTGAGTGCAGATGGAAGCAGACTATTTTCTCTCCTCTGATCAAGGGGGAGGAGGAGGGGAAGAGATAGAGACTGAGGCCAAGGCACTCTCCTCCTCTAAGGGGCTCCTTTTTAGGGGTTCTTTCCTGGCTAAATGCCTGCTCAAATCACTAAGAGGTGAACCAAACCCCTTAAACAATCTAAACAGATAGCCTGTTGTACCTAGGCTTTGTCCACACCTAGTGAACAATTAATATGACCTGACCAATGTATTGGAGCTAAGTGAGGTGGGATGATTTTGACTCTCTCTCTCTCTCTCTCTCTCTCTCTCTCTCTCTCTCTCTCTGTCTGCCTGTACTACATATATCTATGTATCTACACACACACATACATACATACCATCACCTAGTTGAATCACTTCAGAAGGCAGAATTGGTTTTTCACAAATGCAGGCCTGATCACGTCCCTCCTGTTTAATAAGTTCCAGTGGCTCCCTATCATCTCCAAGACCAAATATAAAAGTCCTGGGTTTGAATCTTCGTTCTGTTGCTCACCAGCTGTGTGATGTTGGGCAAGTAATTTCTTCTCTTTCTAGGCTTCAGTTTCCTCATCTGTAAAATGATGGAGTTGGCTGGTCGTGGTAGTGCCCACCTGTAATTCATGCTACTGGGGAGACTGAGGCTGGTGGATCACTAGAGTTTGGGAGTTCTGAGCTGCGGGAAGCTAAGTCAATCAAGCCTCTGTACTAAATCCAGCCCCGGTATGGTGAGCCTCTGGGAGTGGAGGATCATCAGGCAGGAAGAATGGAGCTGGTTTAGGCTTCTGTGCTGATCGGTCCTAGGACCAAGACCCTGTGACGCACAGGGCACTCCCAGTCTAAGATCGGTGGATCCATTCCAGCAGCAACAACAACAACAACAGGACAACAATGACAATGATGACAACAATGATGATGATAACAATGTAATGACTGAGTGGCCTTGAAGGTCTCCGCCAGCACCTAATAAAAATGATCCTGTGACCCAGGTGAGTCACTTTCCCTAAGAGAAATGGCCATATGACTGACTGATCCCAAAGGCCTCTTTGAGATCTTCATTTATATACTAGAGCATGTTATGATTTCACCCTCACAGTCTCCTTTGGTCCTCACATCCACCTTATCAGACAGGTTGGGTAAACACATGGAGGTCCGAGAGAGGCATCTGTGGTTCAGGAAGAATTATGCTGGATTTGGGTCGAATCTCAGCTTTGCTGCCTGTGTGACTTGGGACTAGTCACATTAGTTTTCTCATTTGAAGAATGGGAGAGTTAGCTTAGATGGTCTAGGAGGTCCCTAGCCAGGAGCTGATTTTTATTTTAAAAATTAAAAAAAAATAAATACATTTTTAGCTTTTGATATTCACTTCCATGGGATTTTGAGTTATAAATTTTCTCCCTCTCCTTCCTTTCCCCCTCCCCAAAGTGGTGTGCAATCTTATAGGAGCTCATTTTTCTCAGACTAGTTTCCATGGCCTTCCAGTTGGGACTTGACCCTCTGAACTTTTGTCCATCTCCACCTTCAGTCTTTTGGTTATAACGATCATTCTCCAGAAGGCACTCTTTCTTACCACTAATAGATTTCCTGTTGTTCTCTTATCTGGATCTTTTTGATCTTGTCCTTGCTTGCGTATCCAGCTGAACTTCTCAGGTCTCTCCCCCAGGTTGTCCTTTGCTTATCTTGGATCCTCTGGAGCCTGGAGGTTTGTGGGTGAGAGTTGGCAGATCTCCCAAAGCAGGGATGTTCTGCTCTTCTGATCCAGTACAGTGCAGAGGGCTGGCTTCCAACTCTGCTTGTGGGAAATTGGGGGTTGATTACAGGCTGGATTTTGGGTGAAGAGACTCTTGCTAAGGCACGGTTAGCAGACTGGCTCCTTTATTGGGTGGGGGTGTCTCAGGAAGTAAGCAGTGGGGCAGCAGTGGGGTAGCCTGCAGGATTGACCTCCACAAATAAGGAGACCAAGTGCTCCAGGAGAGAGGAGCATGAAATTGGGAGTCAAAGGACCCTGGTCTAAACCCTGCTGATTGTCACCTGTGTGTCTCTGAGCAAGCTTCTTCCCTTCTCTGGGCCTCAGTTTCTTATCTGTGAAAAGAAAAGGTCCTCACATGTACAAAAATATTTATAGCAGCTCTTTCTGTAGTGGCGAAGAATTGGAAGTTGAGGGGATGTTCATCAGTTGGGGAATGGCTGTACAAGTTGTGGTATATGAATGTAAGGGAATGCTATTGTGCTATAAGAAATGAGGAGCAGGTGGACTTCAGAAAAACCTGGAAAGACTTATATGAACTGATGCTGAGTGAAGTGAGCAGAACCAGGAGAACATTGTAACACAGCAACAGCAACATTGTATGATGACTAACTATGATATTGACTTAGCTCTTCTCAGCAGTGCAGTGATCCAGGGCAACTCCAAAAGACTCCTGATGGAAAATGCCACTCACATCCAGAGAAGGAACTTTGGAGTTGGAATGTGGAAGGAAGCAGACTATTTCTCTCCTTTTCTTTTGTTGTTTTGTTTTGTTTCTTCTTTCTGGTGTTTCCTCCCATTAGTTCTAGCTCTTCTTTACATCATGACTAATGTGAAAATAGGTTTAATATAAATGTTTATGTAAAGCCTCTATCAAATTGCATGCCATCTTGGGGAGGGGAGTAGGGAGGGAGAGGAAGAAAATTTAAAACTCAAAATCTTGTGGAAGTGAATGTTGAAAACTAAAAATAAATAAATTAATTATGTTTTTTAAAAAGAAAGGATCCTAAAGTCCCTTCTAGACACCTATAATCCTATGGATGTTGTAGCTTCCCACAGATGTTCCCTCCATTGTTTGACTTGCTTTCAGTATTATTTTATCTCCCATTAGACTATAAGCTTTTTTGAGGCAGTACCTATTTAATTTTCGTCTCTGTATCCTTCTGTTGTTTGAATTGCTCTCCCATGATGTGTGCATATTGTCTCTCAGATTACAGAGGAGGGTGCATGTGTTAGAGCATCCCAAACAATGAGCTGGCTCTGGCAATGTGTGTGTCAGTGTGTGTTTATTGATAATGAGGTTCACGCACATTGCCAGAGCCAGCTCAGTATTTGGGAGGCTCTGAAGAAAAGTGTGGGAGAGAAGAGGTATTAGAATCTTGTCTACTGGAGGAAAGGTCTGCAGAGCTGTGGTGCTGACCTCATTGTGTGTGCCTGTGAAACCTGGACAGTCTACCAGCACCATGCCAGGAAACTGAATCACTTCCATTTGTAGCGTCTTAGGAAGATTCTGAAGGTCACCTGGCAGCATAAGGTACCAGACACTGAGGTCCTTTCTCGAACTAAACTTCCAAGCATTCAGACTCTACTACAGAAAGCACAACTCTCATGGACTGGCCATATTGTTCAAATGCAAAAAAGGCTATTTTATGGAGAACTCACACAAGGCAGGCACTCACATGGTGGTCAGAAGAAGCAATACAAGGACACTCTCAGTGTGTCTCTGAAGAACTTTGGAATTGATTGTGAGACATGGGAGACATTAGCACAGGACTGCTTAGCCTGGCATGCCCTCATCAGAGAAGGTGCTGAGCCCTGTGAGCAAAGCAGGATGGAAGTAACTAAAAAAAAATGAGATGTGCAAATTTAGAGAATCCACCTCAAATGTTCAGACTACTTGCGTCCAGTTTGTGGCAGAGCATTCCAAGCTCACATGGGTCTGATCAACCGTAGTCGGACACATTGTACCTTGATTCTAAGATAGTGATGTCATTTTGATCCTCTTAAAAAAAAGGAGGACAACAACCACTAACCAACTAGCAGAGGAGAAACTGAGGCTCAGAGGGGTTATCTTTCTTTAGGCCCTCTGGAATAGAGGGAGGCTATAAATGAGGGAGTTTCAGAAGCCATTAGGCACACTTGCTAAGTAGGGATCCATGGGCAGCTCCACTTAGAAGTGGGAGCTTTGAGAGGAGAGGAAGGCTCTGCCAGTGGAGGAAGCCTAGGAGGTGAGGATTGAGAGCTGGAAGAGAGCCTGGAGTCACTGAGTCCAGCCCCTCATTTTATAGAGGAAGAAAATAAAGCCCAGAGAAGGGCAGGACCTTGCTGAGGTCCCATGAGCAGCAGAGTAAAAGCCTTTCAGGTCTTCTGTCTCCAAATCCAATCCTTTTTTTTCTGCTATACCAAGGGTCTGTAACCTGGGCTCTATTAACTTGTTTGTAAAGGTATTTTGATAACTGCATTTTAACATAAGTGGTTTCCTTTACAATCCTCCATATTTTATGTTCTGCATTTAACAACATGATCTTGAGGAGTACATCTGCTTCTCTAGACTGCCAGAGGGGTCTCAACAAAGGATTAAGAAGCCCTTTCCTCATCTTAGAGCTTGAGGGAAGTTGGGAGTGGGGCTGAGTTGGTCCTACCACTCCATCCAACCTCACCACCCTCTTTCTCCTTGTTCTCCATAATATGAATCACTTTGCAAACCTTGGAGGGTAAGGTAAATGTCAGGTATGATTATTAGTGTTGCTGACAACAAGAGTGGGACTGTGGCCCAGAGGATAAAGAGCCAGTCTCAGATGCAGGAAGACCTAGGTTCCAGTCCTATCTCTGACATATCCTAACTGTGTGTCCCCAGGTACTGCTCTAAAGCTCAGCTGCAGAAGAGCAGCAGATTTACTGTAGTAGAAAGAATTACCTTACCAGAAGTCCCACATACCAAAAAAATAACAAGGACTTGTTTAAGCAGCTGCACCCTTTCCGAGGAAGAGCTAAAGTGCTGTCCTTGGTGCTGGGGAAAAATAAAAATTTAGATAAGGTGTGGTGCCTGCTTTCTAGTTTATATTAACACAGATAACTACACCAAATGCTGTTGCCAACTGCAGTGCGTTAGAGAGAGCCAGATTAAGTGGTGTTTGAATCTTACCAAGGTCCCACCCAGGATTTATTTGGGCAGAGTGCCATTGGGTTCTGGCGAACACTTGACTTAGAAGGACGTGTTCCTTGGGTTAAAGCACTGTGTCTTCCGAGACTCCCACTTAAAATGGAGACGTTTAGCTAAGACTCATTCTCAGCCCTCATGGAGCTGACCAGCTAGCAGGGGTAACACCCAAACATGATTAACTTGAATAGACAGTCAGTCAACATTTATTAAATGCCTACTGTGTGTAAGGCACTATGCCAACTGCTGGGAAGAAAGCAAAGAAAGGCAAAAACCAGTCCCTGTCCTCAAAGAGCTCCCAGTCTAACAACATGCCAACAACTATGTGCACACAAGCTGTACATACAGGCTCGATCTGAGGGAAGACCCTAGAATTAAGGGGGATTGGGAAAGGTTTCCTATAGAAGGTAGGATGGTAGCCATGACCTGAAGGAAGCCAGGACACTGCAGGATGAGTCTGTTTGAGAACTGAAGCCAAATGGATTGGAGTGGGGGCTCTAGGGAGCTGGATTCTGGTCTTGGCTTTTGTTGCTCACTACCTTTGCCCTCTCTGGGCCTGTGAAATGGGAATGAAGGTTGGCTCAGGTGAACTCCAAGCCCTTCCAGATGTATTGTAGGATTCACGTAAATTGTTTTTTGGCTTCTCTGCCCACTGCACCTCTTTTTGGTCTCCCTACTACTGAGGAGCTCCCATCCCCCTTCCTCCAATCACCCTATGGGCAGGTAAAGTAATCAGTGCTAATGGATTAGTGGGTGTGAATGGCTTAATGTTTTACAAGGTGGCCCTTTAAAGACAGTGCTTTAATTCCGAGGAACCATTTTCTTCATTCTAAACCTTTTAAGTAAGAGAGCCTTTTCCCAAACTCCTGGTCCCAGACACTTTTTCCTCATCTGACCTTGTTTGCTGCCGGGGAAATGGGTCTGCATTCCAGCCTCCTTGCCCACCCTCTACTCTCCCCCCTGTCTTTTTCTGCTCAGTTTTTAGAGCAGGGATGGCCTAGAGCCAAACATTAACCCCATAACCATAAAATCATGTGAAGGGAGAAAGGTTCTCAGTGGCCCTGGACTCTCTGTGCCCTGTTATCTGGAAGCTTTGCCCCACCTCCTCCAGTAAGAGTGGAGGGTTGCCAGGGAGTGATCTTTGATGTAGGATCCCCTAGGACACTGAGAACTCTGGGCATCTGGGACAACTCAGGGTGGGGCCCCCTGGAGGCACTGGCTGGGTTCCCCTACATGGTACGGTGGAGGGGGGAAGCACACCATACACCCCATGGAGGACCTCAGACAAACCAGGTCCCTGGCATGCTCTCCAGCACAGCAGATCTGTTTATACCTTCACATACATATGTGTGTGCAGATACACATACCTTCACAGCACATGAATACACATAACCTGAGGGGCAGTATGGTGCAGTGGGTAGAGTACTGATGTTTCAGTCGGGGGATGCTTGAATTCAGATTGACACTAGCTTGTGATCAGAAGTGAGCCATTGACCTGCTTCCTCCTTTGTAAAGTGGGGATAATAACACCCGCAGTATCTACCGCCTGGGCTTGTTTGTGAGGTTCAGTCTCTAGTTGTGATCTTGGGCAAGTCACCTCCTTGGGCCTCAGTTTCTCCATCTGTAAAATGAAAAAGTTGGATCTAAGACTGTATGATGCCATGATAAAAGTGCTTGGAGGACATTTAAAAAGTGCTATTAAATAATGATAATGATACTATGTACCGGGCATTTACCTGGCATTCCAACCATTATTCCAGTGGGGTCTCACAAGACCCTTCAAGGCAGGTACTACAGGTATTATCACCCCCACCTCATTTGACAGAAGGGGAAACTGAGGCTCAGGGTCACAGAGCTAGCAAGTGTATGAGGAAGGATTTGAACTCGTCTGTCCTGAATCAAAGTCCAAAGTCCAGGGTACTTTCTGCTTTGTAACCCTTCAACACAGACATGTAAGTGGATCTCTGCAAGGCCTCCGATCCTCCCTTCCCCTTCCTTGTCCCCTGGACTTGGAGGTGACCCTCTGGTCAGGAGAGTACAAGCCCTGCCAGACTGGAGAGGACTTTAAACCCAGCATCGGCCACCCAGTCCTTTGTGGATATAGTCAACAACACAGGCATTTTTGAAGAGCTTGGGGACCTGGAGGAGACCTCTCCCACTCCCCCCTGCCACCTCTGCAGCCGGCCCAATGTCCATCTCCTCAACATGGACCTTGAGTAGATCCAGTTCTTTCTGTTATCTTCTGCGTCCGATTCTAATCTCTTTGAGGACGCAGTCCTGTTTGTGCTTTTATCGGTATCTCTGGCACTTAGCATGGTGCCCAGTACATAGCAGGTATTTAATAAATGCTTGTTGACTAACGGCCTGACTACAGATATTATTATTTCCATTTTAATGGTGGAAAAAATGAGCCCTAGAGGAGTGATGTAAAGACCGAGGCCATAGAAGGTCATTGAATTTCAGAGCTAGAAGAGACCTCAGAGGCCATTTAGCCCAATCCAGAATGTCACAGCCCTGACAGGTGACCCTCCAGCCTGTGCTTGAAGACCTCCAGGGATGGGGAGCTCACCACCTTCCTCTACTGGGGAAGTGCTTCCTGACCTCAGGCTTCAATCTGCCACTTGACAATTTCCATCCAGTATTCCTGGTTCTCCCTTCTGGAGCCAAACAGAACCTACTTCCTCTTTCACAGGAGAACCCCCCCTCACGTTCTTGACCATGACCGTCAAATTCTGCTTGAGCCTTCTCTGCTTTTCTCCAGGATAAACCCCACAAGTACATGGGCTTATAGGAACCCAGACACAGAGGTGCAAGGGACTGTCTTAGAGAAGAGGAGGCCCCGGAATGGAGAGTGACTTTCCCATGGCCATCTGCTTGTATGGTTCAGAAATGGGACGTGAGGCCATGCTTCTCAGAGTTCAAGAGGGATACTCATTTCCTTCCATGATCCTCATATGGCTTGGGCTGAAGGCCCTTTACTCTCTTGGTTCCTCCATCCTCTGTGTAGTCCTAAGTTTATCCACGACCTTCCTAAGATGTAGCGCCCAGAACTGAATAGAATACTCCAGCTGGGCTGCCATCAGAGCCGAGTTCAGAAGAGCCTTCTTAGGTCTGGATGCTGGGACTCAGGTCGAAGGCTCTTTTGGATACAGGTCACGGCCTCTCACAGTCTCTTGCATATACCAGGAAATCAGTATGGGAAAGGGGAAGGGAATGAGCATTCATGAAGTACCTACCAAATCTCCTCTCCTTTGGTCTTCACAATAACCCTTTGAGGTAGGTGTTATCATCAACCCTATTTTTCAGTTGAGGAAACTGAGGCAGGTGATGGTGAAGTACCTTGCCCAGGGTCACACAGCTCGTAAGAGTCCGAGGTGGGATTTGAACTGAGATCTTCCTGACTCCAGGCCCAGAACTCTTATCTACCTAGCTGCTTCCTTGCTGTTCCAGGCCCTTTGCCTGAAAATTGTCTTACCCTCGAGGAGCTTACATTCTACTGGGAATTCATGTGCTGC
The DNA here is from genome assembly GCA_028646515.1 of Pseudochirops corinnae. Classification (NCBI taxonomy): domain Eukaryota; kingdom Metazoa; phylum Chordata; class Mammalia; order Diprotodontia; family Pseudocheiridae; genus Pseudochirops; species Pseudochirops corinnae. The sequence goes on from CM053587.1 coordinate 347,973,720, forward strand.
TGGGCTCAGATTTCGTTCATTCTATTAGCATTTATTAAGTACCTAAACTTTGGTAGGCACTGGGGGTACGAAGGAAAGTAAAAACTATCCCTGTCCTCAAAGAGGGGGTTTCTTCTTAATTTGGGAGACAATATGTTCATCTCCAGTGGATATAAGATATTGAGAAAATGAATCCAAGGTGACTTGGGGGAAGGGCCCTGGCACTGGAGGGCTCAGGAAAGGCTTCATACAGGGGGTGGGGCTTGACCAGCATCCTCAAGGAAGAGAGGCTCCTGAGGCTTGGAGGGGGGCTCATTCCAGGCCTGGGGCATGGCCACTGCAAAGGTACAGAGATACACACTTAAACAAGATGTGCCTCTGCACACAGCTGATTACCCTGTGGGGAAGCCAAGGGCCTCGGTGTTATCTGGTTCAGAACACGTTGTTCCAAGAAGTTGCTGATGGTAAGCCCTCCCTCTTTCCACTGAGTGTGGGCTGACTCACCCACACCTCCTGTGGTCTCTGAGGGACTCCAGCTTCTCCCCACGTCACCTCTGCTTTCCTCAGGTGGTGAGATTGGAGAGAACCTGGAGCCAAGAGGACTGGGGCTGGGCCTGATCCCAAATGGTCACAGTCTATTTGGGATGTGGCAGTGGGCTGACCAGGGATGCTTTTGGGTTGGGAGCCGCTGAAGACGAGAAATAATACAGCTGCTAGCCTCTTAAAGGTTAGTAGAGACAGTCAACAAACTTTGACTAGTACCTCATTTGTGCCAGACACTGGGCTAAGTTTGGGGGGACACAGAGCTAAAAATCAAAACATCCCCTGCCCTCAAAAAGCTTTCCTTCCTTCCTTCCTTCCTTCCTTCCTTCCTTCCTTCCTTCCTTCCTTCCTTCCTTCCTTCCTTCCTTCCTTCCCTACTTCCCTCCTTCCTTCCTTCCTTCCTTCCTTCCTTCCTTCCTTCCTTCCTCCCTCTCTCCCTCCCTTCTTCCCTTCCTCTCTCCTCCCTTCTCTCCCGCTCTCCTTCCCTTCTTTCCTTCCTCCCTCTTTCCCTTTTTCTTTCTCCCTCCCTCTTTTTCTTCCTTCCTTCCTTCCTTCCTTCCTTCCTTCCTTCCCTTACTTCGCCCAGAAGTAGGAATATTTAGGATATAGGAGCAGTTCCTGCCTCTACCATTCTCTAGATACTCAGCTTTATCCATGGGTCTCACTATTCTTATCTATCAAATGAGGGGGTGGATGTATAGCACCTTTAACACCCCTTGCAGCTCTGACATCTGCCAATGTGTGTTCAGAAAAGGGAAGGAGCATTGTGGACTGGGAAGACTGCCTGGGGGAGGAGGTGGTATTTGACTTAACCTGAATCCTCGAAGAACAGGTAAGAGGAGGGAGGGTGGGAACCCTCCCCTAGGGTCAAAGAGGCAGGACACAGTTCTGGGAAAGAGTTAGAGCTGGGAAAAATTAAATAAGAAAAACAAGAGAGTCCAGGTTAATTTTTGAATTCCCCCTGGAACCATCCCAGTCCCTGCCAATGGTTAATCTCCTCAGCCCCTTCCTTTAGGAAGCACCTCATTTCTGTCAGAGTTTGCAAACAACAAAGAGTTCTTAGCTGCAGGGAGGGCTCCCTGGGAGACCTTCTGGTAAACAGGGACCCAGTTGTGTTCCCAGGCCCTGACTGAGTTCTCTCTCCTCCCCCATCAGCAGTTGGTTCCCATTTAGAGACTGACTCCCCAGGGCAGAGCTCTAGGCTGGCACCCTGGACAGAAGCAGGATCATAGATAATCTTAGAACCGTGGGGGCATAAAATCAAGGAGTGATGGAATCGCCATCATGATAGGGAATGTCTGCAAAGCATTGTAAGGTTTGTGATGTACTTTACAGATATGTTCTCATTTTGTCCTCACAACAACCCTGGGAGGGAGGTGCTGTTATCATCCCCACTTTGCAGTTGTAGAAACTGAGGTGAAAGCAGCGAGGAGGCACAATGATGTTCAGAGCCCTGGGCCTGGAGTCGGGAAGACCCGAATTCAAATCTAGTCTCGGATGCTTAATTATCTGGGCAAGTCACTTCACTGTTTGCTTTGGTTTCTTACATCTGCTAGATGAGCTGGAGAAGGAAATGGCAAACCACTGTAGAACCTTTGACAAGAGTGCTCCAAATAGGGCCACTGAAATGACTGAACTACTACAAGCTGGGGTGAAGGAAGGACAAGTGACTTGCCCAGGGTCACACAGCTAGTAAGTGTCAGAGGCTGGATCTCAGCTTAGGTCTTCCTGACTTGGGACCCAGCACTCTATCCACTGAGCATCCTTTATTTCATGCCACCTTTATTTAATCTTAGAATCATGGAATGGTAGAATAATAGAACACTGCAGTTGTGGAGATCATGGAGGAATATGAGCTTAGGCCGCAGTAGAGGGCAATCATAGTATCATAGAGTAATCTGACAGCATCTTGGGAATCTCGGGATGGTGGAGTCCCAGACTCGTGGGGTCACGGGATCTTAGAGGTCAATGAGTCCAACCTCCTGCTCCAGATAGGAATCCTCTTTACAGGATCCCTGAGAAGTCATTCAGCCTTGATCATTTCTGGCAATAGGGAATTTGGTACTTCCCCAATGCATCTTGTACCCTGGGCAGACCCTCATTGTGCTCGCATGCCTGGCCTATTGCCATAGCCTGCTGCTTCCAGTCATGCCCAACCTACATTTAGGTAAGATCCTTTGAAATAACCATCCTCAAACACAGATCTGACCAGGTCAGCCCCTTACTCAATAAACTCCAATGGCTTCATGTCACCCTCAGGATCAAATATAAAGTCCTCTACCTGACTTTTAAAGCCCTTCCCAACACTGTCTTTCTTGCCTTCTCGCACCTGCCTCACCTCCATATCCTCTGTGGTCTGGGGCCACTGATCTCCCGGCTGTTACTGGCACAAGGTACTCCCTCTCCTGACCCCCTTCTCCTTTCACTTTCTTTCTCCTGTACCTGGAAGTGTTTCCTTCCTCCTCTTCACCTCCGGGCTTCCTTCAGGCCTCGGCTGCAATTCCACCTTCTGCAGGAAACCTACCCTCCTCCTGCCTATTGGTAGCACCCTCCCTCTCAGGTTAGTTTCCTGCCATAAGCTATTCCGTATACTAACTTCAATATGTCTTCTACATCTATGGGATGGAAGTTTATATGAATATGCATGCACATAACATTGCAGATGTACATACTTGTTTGTAGAAAGCTCTCATTCACCCTTTGGAATTCTCAAGAGTCACCCAGGCTCCATTTGTCACATGGTGGTTGCCTGCCAGATTCCCAGGATCTGGTGGCCTGTAGCTGTGTCAGTACGGCTGCTCTCCAAAACTGCCAAAGGGTTTTCCATCAGTCTCTCCATGTCACCCCTTTTAGCTCATCCTGGTTTTCAGTCTCCTTCAGGCAGAATTGCCTCGGACAGTCCACCCTTCTTGAGCCCATTCATCTTCAGCTTTCCTCGGCTCTTGATAATGTTCTGACCAGCAGGGTCCATAGTCCTCATCTGCCCACTGAATGTGGGCTGACTCACCCACACTCTTCTAAGCAAGTCAACAACCATCTCTTAAATACCTTCCACGCGCCAGGCACCGTGCGAAGTTTTGGGGACAGAAAAAAGCAAAAGACAAGGTTCTTGCCCTCAGTGAGCTCACAGACTAATGGGGGAGACACAATGTAAAGAGCTGGGGACAGGCCAGGTGTGTCAGGAAGAGATGGAAGGTAATCCCAGAGGGAGGTACCAGTCTTGAGAGGGATCAGAAAGGTTGTTGTGACTATTCAGTCTTCTTCATGACCCCATTTGGGGTTTTCTTGGCAAGGATACTGGGGGAGTTTGCCATTTCCTTCTCCAGCTCATTTGTCCAGATGAGGAAACTGAGGCAAATGAGGTTAAGTGACTTGCCCAGGGTCATTCAGACAGTAAGTATCTGAGGCCAAAGAATGAAGAAATGGAGGAGAGATGTCACAGAAAAATGAGTCCTTAGGGTGTAAATGGAACAATTGCCCTTCAGTGCTTTCAGGAAAACTCAAGATGAAGTAATGAATAAACAGTGAATGGGCAGTGAGTCAGAAAGGCAGCCAGCAGGCAGGTGCAGCTGCCAATGAGCGCTAATAAAGCTTTGAAGCTGTTGTGTACAATTCAATTTATAAGCATTTATTAAATACCTATTACGTTCAAGTGTTGGTGCTAGGTGCTGGGAAAGAGACAAACAGTTCTTAAGCCGCAGTCGTCGAATTTTAAGATTGGAAGGGATCCTGGAGTTCATCCTGTCCAATCCCCTTCATGTTGCAAGTATCCCTCCTATAGCATCTCCAAGAAGCAGTGATCCAGCCTTTGCTTGAAGACTTCCAGTGATGGGGAGCTCACTACCCCTCAAAGCAGCCAAAGCCACGGCTGGGCGGTTACTGTGGTTGGGAAGCTTTTCTTCCCATTGAGCTGAAATCTGCTTCTGTCCATTGACCCCAGCTTTATGCTCTGGGCTAGGTCCTCAGAGGAATGACCTTTCACCTCAGCCCTCTCCTCAGAGGATAAATCTGATCTTTCTTCCAAACGACTGACCTTCAAGCACTTGAAAGAGGCAGCTGGAATGTCTGCCCTGAGGCTACTCTTCTTCTTCTCCAGGCTGACCCTCCTCACTTATTTCAGCTGATCCTTCTGTGGCGTGAGCCCTGGGAGGGGAAAGTGTGGTGCAGTGTGAAGAGTGCTGGTTCTGGTGTCCAGGGACCTGGGTTCAAATCCTGCCTCTGCCATATACTATCTGCATGTTCCTTGGCAAGCCACTTCCTCTCTCTGTGAAATCATAGGGTTGAACTTGATGCCCTCTGAGGTTCCTCCTAGTTTTGACTCTGTGAGCCTCCTGAGACCTTCCAGTCAGCCAGTAACCCTCCCACCTGGATCGCACTTGGGGCTGCTCTTCTCCTCTGTTCCCAGTTCTCTTTCCTTCCTTCCTTCCTTCCTCCCTTCCTCCCTTCTTCCCTTCCCTCCTTCCTTCCTTCCTTCCTTCCTTCCTTCCTTCCTTCCTTCCTTCCTTCCTTCCTTTTTTTCCCATTTCCATCTTAAACAGTTACCAGTCTCACCTGCCCCCATGTCAACTGCAATGATTAGGTCACAGGGTCCTGGTAACACCACCCATTCCTCCTCCACTTCCCTGCCCCATGAGGCCAGATCCTGAAATGTCAGACCTAGAAGACCAAATTTTCCTTTAAAATCAGGATCGTAGCTTTAGAATTGGGAATCTATAACTCCAACAGATCTTTTTACCATTAGGCCCACCATGATGCCTGCCCAATGAGCTAGCAGCATAGTTAGGGTGGGTGCCTGAGGGTCCTTCCTCCCTGAGTCAGTGTGGAGCCTCCCGGGTGGCATCAGGGAAACTTCAGACTGTGCCCAGCTCTGAGACCCTGGCCAGGGGGCCTCTTCTAAATCTGGATATTTATGAGTACTATTAACTTCCTCTGTAGGAGCCAGGGGCCCTCGGGCAGGAAAGATAAGGGGCTCTGTTAGACAGCCAGCTTTCCTTCTGACCAATGAATCTTTGGTCGCCTTCTCATCACTTACCTTAGTGCGAGGGGTGGTGGGGCGAGATGGGAAAGGCACCAGAGGAGGGAGCAAAAGTCATGTTGGGAAAGTCGGGTTGGGGCTGGGTTGGCAGGATCTTAGAGGCCATGGAGCCCAGCCCCCTCACTTTATGCAGGAGGAAGCTGAGCCCCAGAATCCTCTGGCTAGTGAGTGTCCAAGGCCAGATGTGAACCTATGTATTCTGGACTTGGAGTCGAGCAGTATCCATGACGCCAAGCACATGTGTGCCTGCATGTGTGTGCACACACATGCACCCATACATGCTGAGTTAATATCACCTGCAAAATGATCACATGCCACAGACAGGCTCACATATGTACACACAATGCACACACACACTAGCAAGGTGGCACACGTATACACAATATCACACATGGACCAGCTCAAAGTCTTGTGTACCCATACCCACAAACACACACAGGGATATGACGACACCCTGGAAAGCCTGCTGGTCTGGAAGACAGAGGATCTGGGTTCGAATCTTGACTCTGCCATGAATGCCCCTTGTGACTGTGATCAAATTCCTTCATCTCTCTGGGTCCCAGTTTCCTCCACTGGAAAATGAGGGAGTTGGGCTCCATGGCTTTGGGGGACCCTTCTGGTGCTGCTTAGGATTTTGTGACCTATGATGCTCTTGTAAGACAACATGATCACACAATCACACAAGACAACACAACCACATGAGACGACACAACCATACAGGACAACACAGTGATGGAAGACAGCCCAATCACAATCACACAAGACAGCACAATTAAGCAATCACACAAGACAACACAATCATATAAGACATACTATTATACAAGACACATAGTCACACAGGACACCACAATCACAAGAGACACAGAATCACACAAGACACAAAATCACACAAAACACCACAATCACAAATTCCCTGCTCTTTCCCACATGGCCCACAAGGGTGAACAAGTTCTCACCCGTGTATCTGTCCTGATGTGTCATACAAACAGATGTTCAGATGACTGGTTTAAGTGACAAAGCCTGAGAGGGGTCATCCTCCTACCATTTGTCTGGAAGAGGGGGTGCTGCAGGCAGGCTCTTGGCTCTGCCTCCCCAGGGGGGCTTCAGGTAGCTCACTGGGTGATCTGGGGTTATCAGAGCAGCTTGGGGAGAACAGGCAGTAAGGACGGCTTCCCAGCTTCCTGACTGCCTGGCTTCCCCTCCATCCACAGGGAAGGTCCCATCACTGACGAGCTGCCCGTGATACCGAGGACCATGATTTCCAGGGGCTCTAGGCGAGGGCTTGGTGAGCAGCCAGCTAGCAATGACCTGTGCACACGTGATGCCCTGAGCCCAGTAATTGACTGGGCTGGGGAGGGGGAGGAAGGAATGAAATAAAATGGGGGGAAGGGCCTGACTTTCCCCAGTGCTGCCTTTGGGCCTGCTCTCAAGGGCACTGCCTCCAGTCAGAGGATGTGGATGTGAATCGGCTGAGGACACTGCCTATGGGATCTCTGGCAGTTTCTGTTCTTCTCTGGACTTCGGTTTCCCCATTTGTAAAGGGAAAAGGTTGCATGAGATGGTCTCTGAATTCCCTCCTCATGTTAGGTCTAAGATTCTACCAGTAGATGAACCATTCACCTGGCCCCAACAGTCATGGGAACCTCTAGATTCCATGCAGGATTCTTTGGGGGTGAGCCCAGCTCACATGTTTTGGGGGAGGGGAGACAGGACTCTGGGAGTACTAGAACAGGAAGAGATTACTAGTTCCATGCATTTATTTGATGGAGGTAGAAAAGGGGTGGAAACCCCCAGGAGCTGGCCAGCAGTGAGAGGTGACCATCTCCTTCCCATTCCCCCAGGTTAGCAGGGAGTTGGAGATGCCTCTTTCTCCTCCCCACCCTTCTCCAAGACCCCCTGGGCCAGGGTGGATGGAGAGATGCAAGGGCACATAGGAATCCCTGTCTGGAACTCTGGAGTCAGCCACAAAGGGGGTCTTTTCTCCTCAGGCCTTCCTGGTGAGAGCCCCCCTCCTCTCAGGCACACTCTGCCCCGCCTCACTTCCCAGAGTGGCAGCATTTGAGAGCTGGAGGGCACCTTTCGCAGGACAGTTGGCTGCTGAGTTCTTCCCAACACTCAGGTTTCATGATGACAGGCCCATGATTCAGCCCCATGGAAGCCCAGGTCATATCACCACCATGTCCCCGACTTGTGATCCCCTAGCCCCTGACTGGAGACCTCCAGCGATGGGGAGCTCACTCCTTCCGGAGGAAGCCCATTTCTCTTCTAGACAGTCCTTATGGTGGTGGTGGGGGGCATTTTTTTTCTTGTAACAAACTGAAGCTGACTTTGCATCCTCCTCAGGCCCCTCCTTCTGTTCTCTGGGGCTGAGCAGAACAATGGTAATCCTCCTCTGTTTGCCCTTTAAATCTTTTCCCTTTCCCCTCAGCAAACCTGTTCTCAGGACAGGTAGCATGGAGCAGTGGAAAGAGGGTTGGTCCTGGGTTCAAATCCTGACCCTTGCCACTTCCTACCTGTGTGACCTTGGGTAAGTCATTTTTACTCTGGGCCTCAGCTTCCCCCTCTGGAAAATGAGAAGGGGGTGGGGTAGAGAGCCTCTGAGGTCCCTTCCAGCTTTACATCTATGAATCCATGACTTCCCTGGGCCTTAGTTTCCTTTTCTGTAAAAGGAGACAGTTGCCCTGCAGGGCTTTTCACTTCTCAATCTGTGAGCCCATGAACTCATTTACACTGAGATGTGAATGAGTAAAAGTAACAATTTTACCCAAACTAATTTATATATTCAATGCCATCCCAATTAAATTACCAAAAGTTTTTTTACTGAATTATAAAAAAATAATAAAAAATTCATTTGTAAAAATGAAAGTTAAGAATATTGAAGGAAAAATGAAAAAAAAAATGTAAAGAAAGGAGGTTTAGCAGTACCAGATCTGAAACTATATTATAAGACAGGAATTATCAAAGCTATCTTGCAAATTGAGGAATAGAAAGGTGGATCAATGGGACAGAGCAGACATACAATTTATAGCATCAAATAGACATAATAACCTTGTATTTGACAAGTGGAAAGACTTCAATTTTGGGGTAAGAACTCATTATTTGGTAAAAATTGTTGGGGAAACTGGAAAGCATTACGGCAGAAACTGGGCACGGACCAATATCTTATGCTGTCTACCAAGACAAAGTCAAAATGGATACATGACCCCGATATAAAGAGAGATTTTTTTACAAGAAAATTAGAATATGGAACATATTACATCAGATGTATAGACAGGCAAACAATTTTTAAAAAATAAGTTATTTATTTTTAGTTTTCAACATTTACTTCCTAAATTTTAAATTTTTTTCTACCTCATTCCTCTCTCCAAGATGGCTTGAAATATGATATGGGCTCTACACATACATTCCCATTAAACACGTTTTCACTTTAGTCATGTTGCATAGAAGAATTGTAGAGAATGAGAAAAAATATGAGAAAGAAAAAAACAAAACAAAACAAAAAAGAAAATAGTCTGCTTCGTTCTGCATTCTGACTCTATAGTTCTTTCTTTCGATGTGGATGGCAATTTCCATCATGTATTCTTTGGAATTGTTTTAGGTCCTTGCATTGCTGAGAAGAGCTAAGTCTATCAAAATCAGTCCTCACATACTGTGGCTGTTACTGTGTACAATGTTCTCCTGGTTCTGCTCCCCTCACTCAGCATCAGTTCACTTAAGTCTTTCCAGGTTTCTCTTGAAGTCGTAGGTGAACAATTTATGAAGAAATGAGAGAGAGAGAGCAAGAGAGAGAAAGACAGACAGAGCGCAAGAGAGAGAGAGAGACAGACAGACAGACATAGAGCGAGAGAGAGAGAGAGAGAGAGAGAGCAAGAGAGAGAGAGAGAGAGAGAGAGAGAGAGAGAGAGAGAGCAAAGTTAGGTATAAAATGGATAAATTTGATTGCATTAAGTTAAAAAGTTTTTGTAGAAATAAAACAAATATAGCCATTCATTGGGGAATGGCTGAACAAGTTGTGCTCTATGATTGTGATGAAATATTACTGTGCTATAAAAATGATGAGCTTGATGACATTAGAAAAAACAAGGAGAGATTGGTACAAAAGAGCAAAGGGCAAAATGAGCAGAACCAAGAGAACACTGTTTACAGTAACAACCGTATTGTTTTAAGACCAACTTTGGGTGAATAAGTTATTTTGATGCTTATAAATACCCCAGTCAGCCACAAAGTATCTATGAAGACACTATCTGCATCCAAAGAAAGAACTGACAAACAGAGGTGTGTAGAGAACAATTTTACAGATTTCTTTGTGTCTAATGGTGGGCTGGTGCTGGGGTGGGGGTGGGGAGGTGGGAGAGAAGAAGAAAAGAGAAATTTACATGTTAATTTTGGTGTATATTTGAAAGGACTAGCAAGTTGTGCATAGACTTGCAGTTTCGTGTGCAATCATCCTTTTTATTATCCTGTGTTATGGAAAGGTCTCTTTTATTCCGTAAATTTTAAAAAAGACCCATAAATAAATAAAAGCTGTTTTCAGTACAGAAAAAAAAAATGTGAATGCTGAAGTTACTAAAGAGGTTCCTTCATGGTGGCTGCATGGGAGGAATGAAGGGGTTGCTCAGAGCTGTGAAAGCAAACACCTGTTCTAGGCAGGTGAGCTCAGCCCTGGCCCCCGCCCAAAATTCAGCACTGAGGGCCATTCTTGACTCACACTCCGGGAAGCAGGAACAGAGACTCTTCCTGGGGAAGCCCCAAACCCTGCCCAGCTAACCTACCCAAATGGCCACATCCCGCTTCCCGGACCATCCTCCCAGGAGATTTTCCTTCTCTCTTTTAAGAAAAACAATGACAATAATAAGTTTCATCAAGCCTTTTCTTTTTACATCCCAATCATTTCTGGAAATACCGCTGGTCCTCACCTCCAAGCGAGCCGTTCCTCAAAGCAAGATCGCCTAACTTGCCACCTCTCCGCTGTGTTCCACACCCACAGTTCCTCACCTCTCCAATAATAACAATAACAATAATAATAATAATGATAACAATAATAATAATAACAATAATAATAATGATAATAACAATATTGATTAGTACTTTAACGTTTATAAAATTCTTTGCAAATGTTATTGCAAAGGTTTTTTCATAAGATTATGATAAATACTGGTAATATAGTGACAAATACACAATTATTATTGCACATATTTACTCACACAAAGACACTGGGAGGTAGGTGCCATTATTTCTCCCATTTTACAGATGGGGAAACTGAGGCAGATGGTCGTGAAATAACTTGCCCAGAGTCACACAACTAAGTAAATGTGTGAGGCTGGATTTGAACTCGGGTCCTCCTCACCTTAGGCGCACGCACGGTGGTGCCCCCTAGCCGAAGTTCGGCAGATGCTTCCTCATTTCTTCCGGGACAGTCACTGGTGATTGCAGTTCCTCAGTTTTGGCTTTCATTTCGGGCTTCTTTTCATTTGCTTTATGGAGGTTATTCCGCATGTCAACCTCTTGGCTTTGTTGACGTGAGAATGCACCAGTTCCTGGGAGTCTCGACATGTTTCTCTGGATTCCTCCTTTCTTTTGTTCCTCATGTTGCTGTAATAACGTTCCATTATTATTTTAATGCTGCCGTTTCTTGAGTCGTTTGCCAACTGATTGGGAACCCACTTTGGTTCCAGTTTTGGGGTACCACAGAAAAGTCCTTCTCCCCGAATACTTTGGTGTAAATCTGATCTTTCTCTCCGTCTTTTACCTCTTGGGGGATCTCTGGGTCAAAAGGTGTGGAAACTTCAATGACTTTTTAACCGATTTCCCAGTTATGTAAATACCATCCAGAATGTTTGGACCAAGTAAGAGCTCCAGTTAGTCAGCAAACCTTTAGTGCCTACTGTGTGCCAGGCTCTGGGGGTACACACATGATCCCCACCCTCCAGCAGCTCACAGCCTCATGGGGGAGATGACAGGTAAGTAACTATATATAAACAAGCTAAAGAGAGGAGTAATAGGAGACGATCAGTAGACAGAAGGCACTGGGATTAAGGGGCTTAGGGAAGCCTTCCTGCAGAAGGTGGGATTTAAGTTGGGACGTGAAGGAAGTCAGGAGGCAGAGATGAAGAGGGAGGGCATTCCTGGCAGGGGGCACAGCTGGTGAAAATGCCTGGAGGCAGGAGATGAAGTGTCTTGTTTTTAGGAATAGCAAAGGGGCTTAAATCACTGGATCATAGAATATAGGGAGGGGAGGGCAAGATGTAAAAAGACTGCAAAGGTGTTGGTGGGGAGGGAGGCAGATTATGGGAGGCTTTAAAAGCCCAATTGGTTCTGGAATAGGAGGGGTGATAGGTCAGATTTGTGATTTAGGAGGATTCCTTTGACAGCTGAGTGGAGAATGGACTGGAGTGGGGGAAGACATGTGGCAGGGAGGCACCCCCTCTCAGAAGCCATTGCAATAGTCCAGGAATGAAGTGATGAGAGAGCAGGGTGGAGACAATGTGGGAGGAGAAAAGGAGGAGAGTGGGAGAAATTTTAAGAAGGTGAAACCAACAGAATTTGGCAAGAGATTGGAAGGTGAGAGAGAGTGAGGAATTGAGGAAGACGGCTTCGTTTTGAGCCTGGGTGACTGTGAGGATGGGTTGTCCTCAATTGTAACAGGAAAGTTTGGAAGGGGGAAGGATTTTTGGGGAAAGATGATGAGTTCTGTTTTGGACATGTGAACTTAAGACGTCTGCTGGATGTCCAGTAGGCAGAGATGGGAGAGAGCAGAGAGCTGGACAAATAAATCTGAGCATCACCAACATAGAGGTGAGAATTTAATCTATACAAGCTAATGAGATCACTAAGTGAAACAGTCTAGATTGGAGAGAGAAGAGAAGAAGGCCCAGGACAGAGCCTTGGGGACCCTCATCACTGTGGGCATGACCTGGATGAAGATCCAGTGAAGGACACTGAGAAGGAGCAATCAGATGAGTAGGAGAATGTGAACGCCTTAGGAACAGGGTCTCTCCTTTCACTTGCTTTTCCCAGTACAATTAGGGCTGGAAAGTGGGGTCAGGGAGGCTTTGTCTTTAGGAAAAAGCCAGATCTTAGTGAGAGTCAGAAGATGGAAGGAATAAGAAAGGAAAAGATTTAAGATAAAAAAAAAAGTGTTACCTACGGAACAAGCATTCCAGGGAGCACAGGGAAAGGGTGAGTAGCTTTAGAGTGGGATATTGAGGGGGGACGGTTGGATTGAAGGAGATGGGAATAGAGGATCCAATAGAATGGGGCTCAGAATCACTGGGATGGGGCGGATGTGGCAGGTGGGAACTTGTTAATCATTGAGGATAAGCTCTGGAGGGTTATTAACATTCCTAGGGGCTTGGCCTCAGGCTGGTGTCCTCTGAGGGTGTTGGGCAACTGAGACAAGCAGACTGTGGCAGGAGCTGAAGGAATGCCACTTCTCTCTTTTTCCTGCAGGCCAAGCCACTCCAGGAGCTAGCCAGAGGGAGCAGGAGGGAATGGTGTCTCTCTCTGTACCCTGAAGGCATGCAAGGTCCCCCTGCAAGCAAGAATGTATAAAACCAACCAGCGATGTATTAACATACCAGTAATATTTGGGTAGTTCAGCCTCTTGGGGAGGATAATTTCATTTGTTTAGTGAGCTCTTCCCAGCTTTAGCCTCACTACTGAGAGACTGAGTTACCTTGGGGGACTGCCCAGGTCACCTGATCTTTGTGATGCTGAGCTAGCCATCTGTCTGCTGCCCCAGCAGTGCTCAGAGGGCGTCTGAGGATCCCTGGGGGTCCCCGAGATAAGAACCATTAATTTTCATAATACTAAGATCTTAAGTGGTTACTAAAATGCTTCTCCCTTTTTCAGCGACATATCTCTGTGGGACCAGATTTTCTTCATGGCTTTCAACCAAATCGACATTATTGTAATAGACTGAATGTAGAAGCAGACAGGAGAATGTGGCTGTCTTCTAATAAATTCAGCATTCAAGAGTCTCAAAAACATGTAAAAGAGTAGCATTCTTCTTACTAAATATTTTTGGTTTTGGAAAATATAATTTTTTTTGTTAGCCAAAACCCACATGAACAACAGGGTTTGGGGTTTTTGATAGTTTAAAGAATGTAAAGGGATCCTGAGGCTGAAAAGTTTGAGAACTGCTGGACCAGGTGTCTCAAACTCCACTCCAAAACTTCTCTCTGGCTCAGATTCGTTCTGGCCTGCTTGGTCATACAGGCATCACAAATGTTCAGATTCCTTAAGAGTCTACCCAATATGGCAGATCTTTAATAAACTGGTTTTCTTTGGCTGAAAAAAAAAAAGAACTTCTCTCTCCTTCCTCCCCCAAATACTCCGATCTTTCCAACTTTCCTATTGCTGTTGAGGACACTCTTGTCCTTCTAGTCACCCAGCCAGCTAGGTGTTTCAATGGGTCAAATGCTGGATCTGGAGTCAAGAAGATCTGAGTTCGAATCTTACCTCTTAGAGACTTACTGTGTGTGACCCAGCTCCACTTCCCCCCCCCCAACCCCCCTTTACTTTCTTAACTCTTTGTGATCTGGCTTCCAATCTTATCATTGCACCAGGAATGCTCTCTCCAAAGTTACTAATCCTCTCTTAGCTGCCAAGTCCAATAGCCTTTTCTCAGTCCTCATTCTCCTTGACCTCTCTGCAGCCTTGGATGCTGTTGATTGCCCTGTCTTCCTTGATTGTCTTTTCATTTTCCTGGAAGCAGCCAGGTGAAAACAACCTTGGACCTGGAGTCAGGGAGATCTGAGTTCAAATCCAGTCCTAGGTGCATGCTAGATGTGTAGTTAACCTTTCAGTTTCCTCAACTGTGAAATGGGGCTGATCCTAGCAGCCACCTCCCAGGATGTTTGTGAGGATGAAGGGAGATGGCATGTGTAAAGAGCTTTGCAAACTTTCATCAGTCATGTAAATATTAGCTTCATTTTCCCACCCTTCATATCCAATCAGTTGCCAAATCTTGTCACTTGTATGTCCTCAACTTGTCTCATTACCGTGCCTTTCTCCCCATTCACACATCAACCACCTTGCTTCAAGCTCCCATTGCCTCTCCCTGGGCTGTAGCAATAACTTTCTGGTTTGCCCACCTACCTCAAGCTCCCCCTTACTTTGGTTCTGTCCTCCCTCAGCTAACACAGTGATTTCCTCAAGCCTGGGTCTGCCCAGGTCCTGTTCATTCAACGCTGGGGCTCCCTGTTTCTACTGGGGTGACACGCAAAGTCCCACATTTGATATTCACAGGCTGGCCCCCTCCTGCTTTCCCTGTCTGACGTCCCCCCAGCCCACGGACTCTACAGTGCAATGATACTAGCTTAGCTGGTGTTCCTCACCCAGGATGCTCCATTTCCTGTCTCTGTCTTGGTGCTGGCTGTCCCTCTCCCTCTCCCCTCTGCCCCTTAGAATCTCAGGCTTCTTTAAAGACTCAATTCAAAGCAGACTTTGCCAATCCCTCCTACCCCTAGTGCTAACACCTTTCCATCTAAGATAACTGCCCATCCACACTCTATTTCTTGGGCTCTGCCTGTTTCCATGTTTCCCCCATTAGACTGTGAGCTCCTTGAGGACAGGGAGTTTTTGTCTTTCTTTGTGCCCATCAAGCTCAGTATAGTATCTGGTCCACAGTGAAATGATTAATAAAGGCTTGTTGACTTACTCAGGTTCTTCCCAGCCTAGGCATTCCGTGGGTCTGTCTTTCCAGGGGCAGGAGAGGTGAGTGTGGCAAGTGATAGATTGATGGCTGTATGTGAACCTTAGGTCACCTCACTTTTCTATCAGCTGTTAGAACCACCTCGGGCTCCCCTCTGGGACTGCCCAGCAGCCTGGGAGTAGAGGATGTGGGCTGTAAAGCTCTAGGCTCAGGGGGATTACCTTACTCACCATCCCCTAGGGACAGCTCTGTGGCTGTCTGGGTTTACTCCCGTGGGCCTCATTTACCACATCTGCTACTGAGGACTGTAAAAGCATCACACAGGATGACATAGGACAATAGTCCCACTTCATCATTTTACAGAAGGGAAAACTGAGACCCACAGAGGCTAAGAACTTGCCCTGCTCACCTCTTAGTGTTCTTGGCAGGCTCAGATAAGGTAAGGGATGACAGAACTGAGAATTGGAAAGGGCCTTAGGGGAAACTGAGGCTCAGATGGGTTAAATACTTGCCCTGCTCATCCTACAAAGTCGTTGGGAGGTTCAGATAAGGTAAGGGATGGCAGAACTGAGAATCATAAGGGGACTTAGGGCCACCCAATCATTTGACAGACGGGGAGACGGCACCCCAGAGAGATTAAGAGGGTGAGTATCAGAATGAGGATCATACCCCCGCATCTCGCCATCTGCGGGTGAGAAGCTGTCATTATTTACTTTGACTTTATTACTTGTAACGATTATTGGCAATAATGATGAATACCACTATTGATTTAATGACACTCAAAGACAGGGGGGCAGAGTGGACAGAGAACCAGCTTTGGAGGCAGGAGGACCCGGGCTTAGGTTGCTTTGACCTATGGGTTGGCTCACTCAGAGTAAACCACTTGACCTCTTAATGCCCTTGATGGATCTCTCGGTGTGCCAGCGTAGGCGAGTTGCTGATCAGTGGCATTAATGGAGGGTGTCTTCTCGCTGGGAATTCCTTTCACCAGTGAAGTCACAGGTTTGGACCAAAAAACAAAAAGATCATAGATGAGAGTTATTTAGGGTTGGAGGGAAACTCAGATGGCATTAAGCCTGAACTCATTATACAGATGGACAAACTGAGGCTCCCAGAGGGCTCGATGTGTCCAAGGTTAAGCACGCAGCATCCTAATAATAGCACTTTATATGGCACTTTAATGTTTGCAAAATGCTTTTTCAAATTTTTTATTAATTTATTTTTACAAACATCTCATTTGATCCTCCCAACAACCCTGGGAAGTAGATGCTATTACTACCCCCATTTTACAGATTCAGAAACAGGCAGACAGAAGTTAAGTGACTTGCCTAGAGTCACACAGCTAGTAAGTGTCTGAGGCAGAATTTGAACTCAGGTCTTCCTGACTCCAGGTTCAGTGTTCCATGTAACATGCTGCATCACTGAACTTGATGTTGGGGAGACCCAGTTTCATATCCTGACTCTGACACTTCCCAGTTGTGTGCCCTTGGGAAAGCTTGATCCACCTCCCCAAGACTTAGACACTCCCTAAGACTTCTCCACTAAACTATGGACTGGTTGCTTTTTGCTTCATTGGAGCGATTTCCCACACTGGGAATTCCCATGCTGAGGCAATCACATCCTTGTTACATATTTGTGGATTTCTAATACCCTTGGGAGGATTTCATGACTGTGAGAGCTGTGGTTTCTAGGTTGGCTTTCTTAACCTGAAACCCAAGGATGGCTCTGAAGGGTGTTGGCCCAAATGCTCATCTGTGAGCTCAGAGCCCAGTCAGAGAGCTTGGGCGTGATGGGACCTGCTTGTTCTATCAACGCCCTGCTCTAATCTCTGGCTCTCTGAAGGCTGCAAGGAAGCAGACTCTTCCTAAAGCCCAGCTGTCCTGGAATGAAAGGAAGGAGACAGGGTTTTCTTTGGGATTTTCTCTGCACCTTTGGTACCCCTAAAGAGGCAGATAGCAACAGTTGTAAGAGGCTTGGTGCTCCCTGCGTCAGAGAAAGGTGTGACCCTGGTTCTTTCCCCTGGGTGGCTCCTCCCTAGAGCTTGGCAGCATCTCTGCAATACCCAGAGCATGAAAATGGGTCATGGAATGCCTGGTTCTGGGGAGCTGCATAACTCAACCATAGGGAAGAAACAGGGAGAAATTCCAAATGTCAGTCCCTGAATGGAGCTGGGAGGAGAAGAAGGGGATACTTCCTCCTTTGGACTTGGAGTTGTAGGACTTGGGCTCACAATCAGGACGCAGCCATTGAGCAGCTAGTCAAATGTCAAGCATTGATTAAGCACCTACTGTATACCAGGCCCCACGCAGGACTCTAGGCATACAAAGAAAGCAAAAGGATAGTCCCTTCTCTCAAGGAGCTCACCATCTAATGGGGGAAGCAACAGGCAAAAATGGACAAACAAGATCTATGCAGGATAAATAGGAAATAATTAATAGAGGGAATGCACTTGAATTGAGGGTGATGGGAAAACGCTTCCTGTAGAAGGTGGGGTTTTAGTTGGGACTTGAAAGCCAGGGAAGCCAGGGGCAGAGATGAGGAAGAAGAGTATTCCAGGCATGGGGGACAATCAGAAAAAATGCCCAGAGCTGAGAGATAATGTCTTGGGATCTGGGCTCAAATCCCACTTCTGGTACAATCTGTGTGACCTTGGGTGTGTCACTGACCTTTTTACGGTCTGTTTCCTTTTCTGTAAAATGAGGGAGTTGGTCTACAGATAACCTCTGGAGTCCCTTCCCCATCTTGATCCTATGACCCTATGATCCAGGTGTGTAATCTGTGCTTCTTCCCATCTCTGGTCCCCAGCCAAGTTTTGTCTTTTCCTCACTGGCTCGAGTCCATCTCATTTCCTTTGTTATATGGCCTCCTCACTTCACATGCTCATCAACACTTCCCCAACTTATGGCTGTTACCTCTTCTTTAAGAGTTAAATTCTCCTTCTTCTCTGTTTCTCCTCTCTCCAATTCATTCTCCACCCAACTGCCAAACTAATCTTCATAAGAGACTGGTCAGACCACATGTGAAGAAAGGGTGAAAGTATTTGTTAAGTATCTTCTGTCACCTAACTTCCCCCTACACCCTCCAGCCCATCTCCTGCGGTGACATTTGCATAAACTATTCCTTGCACCTTCCTCCCCAGGACTCTAGAAAGCCTGATCTTTGAGATTCAACTCAGCTGCCACCTCCTACAGGAAGCCCTCCTTGATGGCCCTATTGTTAGCGCTGCCCCCCTCTACAATGACCTTTGTATAGGTCATGACTCACTTCAGTTCAGTTCGCCCGCAAATCAATAGATGGCCCTTGTGATGATCACCGTCGCTATTGGGCCCTCTTCGAGAAAGAAGGAGGAGCAACAATTTTCAGTGTGAAGGAAGATTCCAGAGGGCAGGGACCATGTTACATTTATGTCTTTGCCTGGCACATAGTAAGCAGCTCACTCAGTAAATGCTAAGGGTAATGCTTGCAATTCAACCATTAGAGCGGGATGTCTTCTAACGGGAATTGTCCCCTGTGACAATATATATGGATATGGGTGGCAAAGCCCGCCTGTTAACACCCCATTATGTATCCATCATTAGCTTCTCAGGGGGTCACTGGTCTTTATAGCCTCAATGCTTAGCCTGGTGCTTGGTGCAGGAACATGAACTGATTGAGTGTGACCTTGATTATCAGACCCTTTCTCACTGAACAGCTAAGCTAGAGTGGACACCCAGGGCAGGACAGCAGGGGGAATGGGGACCCAGGGCATTGCAGAGAGTGGGCAGATATGGGCAGAGGCCACTGTGAATGGAACAAGTTTTGGCCTGAGGACTGGATGAGGCGACAGGCATCCCCAGCAGCAGGGGAGAGGTTTTTTCTCCCAGCTTTGCCTTCCTTGGGAGTTCATGAGTAGGTGTGCAGGAGGTCCCCAATACACTGGTACTGCCTGGGCTCTGGCTGCTGCCTGTATGGTGTTTCAGGCTAAGGGAACGTAGCTGACAAGGTTTGGCTCCCAGCCACTGGACTGGGATGCTAGCAGGAGCCTGCAAAGTCCTTGGCTTCTCTGGTCCAGAACTAGGATTATGGCAAATCCTTTTTCCAAACACTGCCTGGCTGTTAGTGCCAGGCTCCCCATGGGAGGTCACTGGCAACTGCCAAGCCCTGGTTTATCCAGGGTGCTTTTCCCTGCTCCCTCCCTCTCTGCCCTGCCTTGCCCCTGCTTCCTCCCTGCTCCACTCTTGCCTAGTCCCCGAGCCTTGAGGGACTGCCCCACTGCCTCTGCCCAGCAGCAGCCTTTCTATTCTGGAAGGTCTAGCTCAAGCCTGGCCCTCCCTGTGAAGCTTTCCTGGATGCCTGGCCCACAGTGACCTCCGCCTTCTGGCGGCTGCGTGTGGCAGCTGGGTTTCATTCTCATGTCTGCCCCTACCTCACAGTGTGACTTTAAGCCTGCTGCTTCTGGGCACTGAAGGGGGCGGGGGTGGGGTGGGGTGGGGGTGGGGGACGACCAGGAGATTTCTAAGGCTAGTCACTTCTCCAAATCCTATGTCTACATAGCAGCAGTGCTGGTTTGGACTCTAGCATGGGCCCTTCCCTCATTTTACCACCTGCTCGTTCTCCGGTGTGTGGGTGTGCGTTGTGTAGGTTGTGATATCAGAAAGTGACAGAAGGCAAGAGTCAAACTTTCTAAAACCCTAAAGATAACATTAAAATAAAAGCCAGCTAGATTGTGCAGTGCACAGAGCGCTTGACCTGGGATTGGGAAGACCTGCCTTCCCATGTGACCTCAGCTGCTTATTAGCTGTGTGACCCTGGATAAGTCTCTTAACTGCTCTCTGCCTCAGTCTTCTCAACTGTCCAGTGTGGAGAATAGTGGCATCCACCTTCTAGAGTTTTTGTGAGGATGGAATGAGAGAGTATTTGTAAAATGCTTTGTGACATTAAAGCCATGTATCAAGCGTGGCTACTATTTAAAAATACTATTTTTTGAATATCACCTTAATTTCCCAATTTCCTTCTTCTCTATCCCTCCCGGTATGCCAATGAATAAAAAAGAAAGAAAAAAATTAACCAGTTCAGCCAAACTAACCAACATCCATCATAGCCAATATTTTTTTGGAATTTTCCACACCAGTGGTCCCTCATCTCTTCGAAGAAGAGAGCAAAGGTAACATTCAAACCTGTCCATTTTGCTTCTTGGTTAGCAGGGTTCTTTTTACCCCTTGGGAAGGGGTGTTGGGGTGGAATGGGAGTAGAGATGGGGTTAAAAAAGCCTTGGCCTGAGAGGGACGAGATCTTGGTCCTAGGCTTGAATAAAGTACTGCCACAGGAAGAGAGATGAGCTTGGTTCTGCTTGTCTCAGAGATCAGAATGAGGAACAATGGGAGGGAAACTGCCCAGGGAGATTTAGGCTTGTGAGGAAGCCCTTCCGTAACAGGAAGAGCCGTACCAAATTGGAAAGGATTGTCAAGGCAGGCAGAGAATTCCCCCTTGCTGGAGATTCTCAAGTGGAGACTGGAGGACCATCTGCCAAGGTCCCTTCCTGCTCTGAGGTTCTCCAATGGAAGCCACAGGGCCCGGGTCCCTGATTGGGTGTGGCAGATATGGAAATTCCATGATGGAATAAGTCAGCTTCCCACAAGATTTCCTAGTCTGGCTTTCAAGGTGTTCCATAGCTTGGTTCCAGCTGACTTTCCCAGACTTGGATCATTCTGCTCCTCCACCTACTCTGTGTTCCCAGTAACCTGGGCAATGCATTGTCTTCTTGGAAATTCCATGCTTTCCTACCTTTGAGGCTTTGCTTATGTGCTCCTCCCACCAAGAACATGCTCCTGTGCTCTACTGTTGGGCCTGTGTCTAAACATGTCCCAGGTTGCCATCCCCTCCCTCACCTGGGCCACTGCTGGAGCCTAGTGGGACTCCTCCCTCAATTACACCCCCACCCCACCCCCAGATCCATTTGTCATACACCTGTCATAATAATCTCCCCAAGTCACAGGTTGAACACATCATTCCCCTGCCCAAAAAGTTTCAGAAGCTCCTGATCACCTCTGAGATAAAATACAAGCACTGTTAGATTCCACTCCTCTTAATGGGCAGCTATGTGGTGCAGTAGATGGAGCAATAGACATAGAGTGAGGAAGACTTGAGTTCAAATCCAGCCATATATATACATATGTATATATATATGCATATACACATATGGGTATATGTATATATGTATATGTGTGTATGTATATATACATACTTGTATAGACAGATATGTGTGTATATACATATGTGTATATGGGTAGATAGCTAGCTATCTGGGCCAGTCAACCTCTCTTAGACTCAGTTTGCCCATTCATAAAAAATTACCTCCCAGGGTTGTTAGATTCAAATGAGGCAACACATGAAAGTCTCTCTGCAAACCTTAAGGTGCTACAGAAATGTTACCTATTATTAATGTAGCCTAAATTTGAATTAGTTCTCTTTTTTTGGCTGCTCCATCAGAGTGCTGTAATGCCAAGCAAAGGCAACTTCCAAGGTTCGGAATACCAGCATAATAACTCTCTTTTATTCAGTGACAGATTAAGGCAAACATTCACAGAACAGAGAAAATAAAAACACAGAGTAACTCATTCATTTAGTAGTAAGTTCTCAATTCAGTCCAGGCACTACTCCACCCCTGGACAGTACATTCATTTAGTCAGTCAAAGTCTCTTTTCTCAAATGGAGATTAGTTTCCAATCATATACAAAGTACATTCATTTGGTTAGTCACAGAGTGCCACAAAGTCAAAAGTTTCCCACCCCTGGATCACAACTGAATTACAATCCCATCCATTAATGCCAAGCATTTTCTCAAAAGGGGCAGGAGAGCACAAAAGGCCATCTACCCTTAAGCTACAACAAGGTTAAGATATCATCACAGCATTGAGAACCCAAGGAAAGGCCCTTCCTTCATCTTGACATGAGGCAAGTTCTCAGCAATCTCTGTTCCTGGGGAGACAAAGCTTAACAAAGCTGCAATATACATTGCCAGTGTCCTCATTAATTCATTCTCTGACTGCAGAACAGTCCCAGAACCCCTGAAAACATCAGCAAGGCCCTCTTCCAAGATTTCTGTAAACATACAACAAGGAAATCCTCCTTCAGGGCTTCTGAATCAACAGCAAGATTACAGGACCTTTGCAACAGCAGCACTGTCCTTCACCAGCAGGTGAATCTGGAAAAACAACATCAAAACAGACAGACAAAATACTGGCATCACAGCCATGCCTCCTCAGTTCTCGGCAGCTCCAGGTGGCAGTTCTCAAAAGTCCTAGGCAGCTCCAACTGGCTCTCAGCAGTCTCTCT
>CM053587.1:347996744-348015919 GCA_028646515.1 Pseudochirops corinnae
ATATACATATACATACACATACATATATACATATATACATATACACATATATATACATACACATACACATATACATATATACATATACATGCACATATACATACACATATGCATACACATATACATATGCATATACATGCACATACACATATACATATACATACACATACACATATACATATACACATATACATATACATATGCATATGCATACACATATACATGCACATATACATATACATATACATATACATACACATACACATATACATATATATACATACACATACACATGTACACATGCATATACATACACATACACATGCACATACACATATACATATACATACACATACATATATACATACACATATACATACATATACACATATACATATACATACACATACACATGTACATATACATATACATATATGTGCACACACACATACACATACACATATACATATACATACACATACACATATAATATACATATACATATACATACACATACACATACACATACATATACATATATACATATACATGTACATATATATACACATACACATATACATATACATATACATACACATGCACATACACATACACATATACATATATACATATACATGTACGTGTACATATACATACACATATACATACACATGTGCATATACATATACATACACATACACATACACATACACATACACATACACATACACATACACATACACATACACATATACATATACATATACATATACATACACATTTGTATTTGCTTATTTGTGTTCATGTTACCCACCCAACCCTCAGTAGAATGTGAGCCCTTTGAAGACAGGGCCAATTTCATCTTGTCTTTGAGTCCTTGATACCCAGAAATCTCTTTGTAAACCATTATCACAAAGCACCAAAGACAAAACCAAAACAGTCCCTGCCCTCAAGGAACTTACATTCTAATTGGGGAACAAGGACACAGATAAAGTATGTGAGGAGTTGAAACAAAGTAACTGGGGGGACATGACAAGAGTAAATAGAATTAGGACTCAAACCCCAAGTTGGGACTGGAGGGAAAGAGCAGAAGCAGCCCTCAGATGGCCTTGAATGCCAGACAAAGGAGGAGTTGGGGGTGGGGGAAGGAAATCAAATATATGTCAACAAGTATCTGAAGGGCTGTCACTTGGCAAAGGAATTAGACTTATTCTGTTTGGTCCTGGGGGACAGAACTAATGGAAATATAGTGAGCTATTCACAAGGCAAACTGGGCAGAGTTGGCTGCCTTGAGAAGAGAGCTCTTCAAACACTTTCCCAAGAAGTTGTAAAGTTTTCTGCATGGGTGGGATTTGATTTCTGCCAAGCTTCCAGTTCTGAGATTCTGTGAATTCACAGCCTGTTAGATAAGGGGGAGCTCAGAAGGACACCATATGGGTAGGACTTATCTAAGCACAAGTTTGGATGGGGAGACAAACTCGGTAAGAAGGTGGCCCAATGCATACCAATTAGATTCAGAATTAAGAGAGATGAAGTCAGGTCCTGTGTGTCCCTGGGCAAGTCAGGTAACCTCTCTGAGCCTCAGTTTCCTCATCCGAAAAGTGGAGGTGATAGTAATTGCACCAACCTCACAGAGTTGCTGTGAGAATAAAATAGGGTCTCATTTGAAATACTCAAGCAAAATAAACCAGTAAGGATGGGATGTGAAAAGATCTCTGCATTCAATGGATTAACCTGGTGTGGATGTGTAGGACGAATTGGAGGGGAGAGGCTAGTACAAGGGAGTAGTGGGGAGTTCCTGAGGTGAATGGCAAGGGTATCTGGGGAGGCCAAGAGAAGGAGGTAGTTAGGGAAGATGGAGAAGACAAAGAAATGACATCATTTGGGAACTGATCGAATGAGGGGACCAGAGGAGAGAAAGACTGAGAAGTCAAAGATGATATGAGTTTTGAGGCTTGGGTTCTTGGGTGTTGTGAACAGAAAGATGGAAAGGAAGGGAGAAGCAGATTGAGGGGGGGATGAGAGAGTGGGCTTGCTCCCCTTCTGATGCTCTGGCATCCAGTCGAATAGCTCTTCTCTCTGTCTCTCAAACACCACCTTCCATCTCCAATCTCTGGGCTTGTTCTGGCCATCCCACACACCTGGAAGGTACTCCCTTCTTTCCTCTATCTCATGCAACTTAAGCACTACCTTCTATATGAAATGTCTCACTACTGTAACATGCTGGAGAGCAGGGGTTGTCCTTTGTCTTTCTTTGTATTCCCTGTGCTTAGGATTGCCTGCACATAGTAGGTGCTTAATTACTAATTCCCTCCCAAACTACCTGAGATTTTACTGTGGGTTTATCTGGATTTATTCTCCTTATATTCATTCTCCATGTGTTTATTTGTTATCCTTCTCATTAGAACATGAAGTTTCGTGTGACAAGGAATTGTTTTATTCATTGTCCTTGTAATCCTAACATGGAGCCCAGAACATAGTAGGCATGTAATAAATGCTTGTTGATTGATTGATTGACATGTTAAGACTAAGGTAACAGTGAGACACCCATAATCTAGAATTCTAAAAAATGACCCAATTAATCACTCTGCCTCACTTAAATCCAATTCATGAGCAAATCAAGATATCACCCTTGTGATGTCATTGGTCCTCTTCCCAGAATAAAGGAAGAACGACAACAGCAAAAACAAAGACTTCTAAAAAGAGGTCAGGACTGGACACACTGTAAGAATTGCAAAAATAGGTGGTACAATGTCATAGAGGGAGAGAACATTGGCAAGGGTTGCCATGGTTGGCAAAGACTTCATGGAGTAGATAGGACTTGACCTATGCCCTGAAAGATGAGTAGAACTTAGAAAGTTAAAAAGGAAATCAGTAATTTGGATGAGGACATAAATTAAAGCTTGGATTTTTATAGCAGTTTAAGGTTTGTAAAATGTGTTACAAACATCTCATTTGATCCTCACGACAACCTTGTGAGGTGATCACTATTATTACCCTCACTTTACAGGTGAAGAAAGTGAAGCCCACAGAGATTAAGTGACTTGTCCAGAGTCACAAAACTGATAAGTGTGGGGAGCTAGATTTGGACTCAGGTCTTCCTATCTCCAAGTCCAGTGCTCTATCCATAATAAATAGTCTGTTTGTCAATTTGTCAATGACACCAAACTGGGGGAACTAGCCAACACACCAGATAACAGAATCAGGATCCAAAAGTACCTTGACAAGAGAGAACATTGGACCAAACTGAAGAAGATAACATATAATCAGGGTCAATGTAAAGTCTTACATTCTGGTTTAAAAACTCAATTTCCCAAGGATGAACCAGATGAGGTCTGGATTGGGCTATATAAGGAGAAGCACAGATCCCAGGAAAAGAGAGGTGACCACAATAGGAGTATTGTGATCTGTTCCGGTCACCACAGGTTAGGAAGGTCTTTGAAAAGTTAGACAATGGACTTCTGGGAGCCCAGATGAGTAAGCATTTCAAGAGTAAGCAGTAAATCACTGTCACTCACCCATATTGACCTCTGTAAAAAAAAATAAAACCCAGAAAATAGCACCCCAGGAAAAATACTGAAACAATGGAACCAGGAAAAAGATGAGGTATAGCAGTCTTCTAATCCAGGAAACTTGAAGAATTGGCTAGAAAAGTCCACCTCACTTGGGTAAAAAGAGAGCACATTCTAGGACAGGAGAACCATCCCAACAAGCCAGTAATAAGCCCCCCTCAGCAAACCAGCAGGAGATTTTTAAGCCCCAGGGCAGCAAACACCAAAACCAGGATGCCCCCTGCAATATGCCTTAGCATAGCCAGGGGAACTGGCAGACTCCAGCTCAGAGAACCACCACATGTGCTAGCGCAACACTGGGCAGGCAGGCATCCTCCAGAGATCAGACTTCCATGTGCTTCAGTTCAGCCCAAGGGAATGCAGAAAAAAACCTACCTGACCTCATCACATGCCAGACATCACCACTAGGACCCCAGCTCAGCAGCAAGTAAGCTGCCAGACCCCTCTAGTCTTCAGCTACCAGCACCTGAGGCCCCAGCACACAAAGCCAGGGACCAGGTCCCTGGCTCCCAGCACAAGAAGCTTGGAATGGTGCCTGCTGTGACCCAGAAGCAGAGATTAACTTTAAAAGTCAGAAAGAGGCAAAGAATATGAGTAAAAACAAAAATGAACACTGACCATAGATAGCTTCTATGGGGACAGAGAAGATCAAAATGCAAACTCAGAAGAGGACAACATTGTCAATACATCTACATCCAAAACTACAAAGCAGAATATGAATTTGTCTCAAGCCCAGAAAGCCTTCTTGGAAGAGGGCAAGAAGGATTTTAAAAGTCAAATAAGAGAGGTAGAAGAAAAATTGGGAAAATTAATGAGAGGTATGAAAGAGAAAGTCAATAGCTTGGAAGAGGAAGGACAGAAATTGAATGAAGAAAACAATTTCTTAAAAAATACAATTGGCCAAATTGAGAAAAAAATCCACTGAAGAAAAAGTAGAATTGACCAAATGGAAAAAGAAGTACAAAGATTCACTGAAGAGAAGAATGCCTTAAATAGTAGAATTGGTCAAATGAAAAAGGAGGTACAAAAGCTAACTGAAGAAAACAATTATTTAAAAATTAGAATTGGACAAGTGGAAGCTAATGACTCCATGAAGCAGCAAGAATCAGTCAAACAAAATCAAAAGAATGAAAAAGTAGAAGAAAATGTAAAATGCCTTACAAATATCTCATTTGATCCTCACGACAACCTTGTGAGGCAATCGCTATTATTACCCCCACTTTACAGGTGAGGAAAGTGAAGCCAACAGAGATTAAGTGACTTGTCCAGAGTCACAAAACTGATAAGTGTGTGGAGCCAGATTTGAACTCATGTCTTCCTATCTCTAAGTCCTGGAAAAACCACTGACCTGGAAAATAGATCCAGGAGAGAGATAATTTTAGAATTATATGGTCTACCTGAAAACCATGATCAAAAAAAAGAATCTGGATAGTATTGTTCAAGAAATTATAAAGGAAAACTTCCCTGAGCTCCTAGAAACAGAGGGTAAAATAATCATTGAAAGAATCTACTGATCAATTCCTGAAAGAGATCCCAAAATGAAAACTCCAAGAAATATTGTAGCCAAATTCCATAATTATCAGATCAAGGAGAAAATACTGCAAGCTGCCAGAAAGAAACAATTTAAATATTGTGGAACCTTTCTACATTAAAAGATCAGAGGACTTGGAATATGATATTCTGAAATACAAAGGAGTTTGGATTACAACGAAGAATCAACTACCCAGTAAAATTGAGCATAATCTTTAAGGGGAGGAGATGGACCTTCAATGAAATAGGGAACTTCCAAACTTTTCTGATGAAAAAAAACAGAGCTGAACAGAAAATTCAAGCTTCAAATGCAAGACTCAAGAGAAGCATAAAAAGGTAAACAGGAAAGAAAAAAACAAACATGCTATTTAATAAGATTAAACTGTTTGCATTCCCTACATGGGAAAATGATACGTGTAACTGCTGAGAACTATATCTTTGTTATGACATTTAGAAGGGATATAAATAGACAGAGGGTATGGTCATAAATTGACTTTGATGTGATGATGAAAAAATTAATTAACTAAGGAGTGAAGAAAAAAAGAATTGTACTGGGAGGAGAGGAAAGGAAGAGGCAGAAAAGGGGAAATTACATCACATGAAGAGGTGTACAGACTTAAAACAGTAGAGGGAAATAAGGGAGGGACAAAACCTTGCTCTCATCAGATTTGGCTCAAAGAGAGAATAACATACACACTTGGTTGGATATAGAAATCTATCTTGCCCTATAGCAGCATTTCTTAATCTATGGGTCACCATTCCATGTGGGGTCACATAACTGAATGTGGGGGTTGCAAAAAATTTGGCAACAGTAAAAGCTTTCTAAATGCACAACCAAAAATTAATTTAAAAATCAAATGTGTAATGAATCTGAGGTATTTCTGGCAGCACTTGCCAATGTTGCATCCCACAACTTCAATGTAATCTTGGTTCCGAACACACAACATGCACACTTTGCACTATGCATGCTGTCAAGTGATGCAACACCAACAAATGGTGCCAGAAACACTTTGACTCAGATTTGAGACTATTATATGTTATGAGTTGCAGGGTTTTTATTGTACAAACAAAGTCTTTAGATGAATTTTGGCTTGGGATTAGGACAGAATCTCCAACAATTTCTGGAATGGCCCTAAACATATTTTGCCATTTTGTACTATGTATTTATGTGAAGTGGCATTCTCAGCATTGATGATAATAAAATCAAAATATTGATCAACTCTGGAAAACATTGAAGATGCTCTGTGTCCTGCAGTATCAAATATTCCACCAAGATTTAGTTCTTTATGTAAAAATGAACAAGTACATCCAATATCATTAGTATGCAACTTTGTTTTTGTCTTTAATTAATGGTAAAATTACATGTATACTAAAGAATTGTTTTAAAATAAATTTCTTTATGGTTTATTATCAGTAAATGTTTTATTTGTATACCTACTTTATATACCTGTATACCTGGAGTTGCATAAAAATATCTCAGGTGAAAAATGGTCACAAGTGGAAAAAGTTTAAGAAGCTCTGCCCTATAGGAAGTAGGAGGGGAAAGAGGAAAAAAGAGGGAGGGGGGCTAATAGAAGGGAGGGTTGATGGAGGAAGGTAGTGGTCAGAAGCAAAACACTAGTGAAGAAGGAAAGGGAGAAAGAGAGAAAAGCATAAAGGGGAGAATAGGATGGAGAGAAAGAAACAGTAATTATAATTGTGAGTGTGAATGGAGTGAATTCTCTGGTGAAATGGAAGAGGATATTGGAGTGGAGCAAAAATCATAATCCTACAATATCTTGTTTACAAGAAGCACATTTGAAGCAGTGAAAGAAATAGAATAAAGGTAAAAGGCTGGAGCAGAATATATTATGCTTCATCTGAAGTAAAAAAGAAAAATGGGGTAGCAATCCTGATCTCAGACAAAGAAAAATAAAAAATAAATCTAATTAAAAGAAATGAGGAAAGAAGCTATATCCTGCTAAAAAGGTACCACAGACAATGAATTAATATGAATACTAAACATATATGCACCAAGTGGTATAGCATCCAAATTCTTAGAGGAGAAGTTAAATGAGTTACAGGAAGAAGTAGACAGCAAAACTATACTAGTGGGGGACTTCAACCTCCCTCTCTCAGAATTAGACAAATCTAACTACAAAATAAACAAGAAAGAAGTTAGGGGAGTGAATACAATTTTAGAAAAGTTAGATATGATAGACCTCTGGAGAAAATTGAATGAGGATAGTAAGGAATATAACTTTTTGCTCAGCAGCACATGGCACCTACACAAAAACTGATCATGAAGTAGGGCACAAAAACCTCACAATCCAATACAGAAAAGCAAAAATATTAAATGTATCCTTTTCAGATCATAATGCAATAAAAATTACAGGTAATAAAGAGCCATGGAAAGATATTCTAAAAAAATTAATTAGAAACTAATTAATCTAATCCTAAAGAATGAGTATGTCAAATAATAAATCATAGCAACAATCAATAACTTCATCAAAGAGAATGACAATAATGAGACAACATACCAAAACTTATGGGATGCAGCCAAAGCTATTCTTAGGGGAAATTTTATATATCCAAATGCCTACATGAACAAAACAGAGAAAGAGATCTATGAATTGGGTGTGCAACCAAAAAAAGCTAGAAAAAGAACAAATTAAAAATTCCCAATTAAATACCAAATTAGAAATTCTGAAAACCAAAGGAGAGATTAATAAAATTGAAATTAAGAAAATTATTGAACTAATAAATAAAACTAAGAGCTGGTTTTTATGAAATAAACAATAAAATAGATAAACTTTTGGTTACTTTGATTTAAAAAGAAAGAAAGAAAGAAGAAAACCAAATTGCCAGGATCAGAAATGACAAGGGTGAATTCACCACCAATGAAGAGAAAATAAAAACAATAACTGGGAGTTCTTTTGCCCAGCTGTATACCATCTGACAATCTAAGTGAAATGGATGTATATTTACAAAAATATAAATTGCTTAGAATAACAGAAGAGGAAATAAAATACTTAAATAACTCTATTTCAGAAAAAAGAAATTGAACAAGCTATCAATGAAGTCCCTAAGAAAAAATTGCCAGGGCCATTAATTTACAAATTAATTCTACCAAACATTTTAACAACAATTAATTCTAATACTATATAAACTATTTGGGAAAATAGGTGAAGAGGGAGTCCTGCCAAATTCTTTTTATGATAAAAATATGGTGCTGATGCCTAAACCAGGAAGAGCCAAAACAGAGAAAGAAAATTATAGACCAATATCCATAATGAATATTGATGACAAAACTTTAAATAAAATATTAGCAAAGAGATTATGACAACTTATCACAGAAATAATATACTGTGACCAGGTAGGATTTATATCAGGAATCCAGGACCAGTTCAATATTAGGAAACCTATCAGCACAATTGACCATATCAATAACAAAATTAACAAATCATATTATTACCTCAATAGATACAGAAAAAGCTTTTTTTGCAAAATACAACAGCCATTCCTATTAAAATCACTAGAGAGAATTGGAATAAATGGAGTTCTCCTAAAATGATAAGTAGCATCTATCTGAAGCCAACAGCAAACATTATCTGTAATGGGGATAAGCTAAAAGTGTTTCTAAGAAGATCAAGGGTGAAACAAGAATGTCCATTATCACCATTGTTATCCAATATTGTACCAGAAATGTTAACTTTAGCAATAAGAGAAGAAAAAGAAATTGAAGGAATTAGAATAAACAAAGAAGAAACAAAAGCTATCATTCTTTGTAGATGATACGATGATATACTCAGTTGCTCGTGGGTTGGCAGAGCTAATAACAATGACAATTCTACCTAAATTAATTTACTTATTCAATGCCATAGCAATCAAACTACCAAAAAATTATTTTATAGAGCTAGAAAAATAATAACAAAATTAATCTGGAAGAATAAAAGAAAAAAATTAATGAAAAGAAATGCAAGTGAAGATGGCCTACCTGTAGCAGATCTAAAACCACAATCATCAAAACTATTTGGTACTGGCAAAGGAATAGAGTGGTAGATTAGTGGAATAGGTTAGGTAATAAGACACAATGATCAATAACTAGTCATTTACTGCTTGATAAATCCAAAAGACTTCAGTTTCTGGGATAAGAACTCACTATTTGAAAAAAAACTGCTAGGAAAACTGGAAAATAATATGGCAGAAACTAGGCATAGACCAACATCTTACACCATATGCCAAGATAAGGTCAAAATGGGTACACAATTTAGACATAAAGAGTGATATATAAGCAAGTTAGGAGAGCAAGGAATAGTTTACCTGTCAGATATAGGAAGAATAGAAGTTATGACCAAACAAAAGATAGAGAACATTATAAAATGCAAGATGAATCATTTTGATTACATTGAATTAAAAAGGTTTTGCACAAAGTCAATACAACCAAGATTAGAAGGGAAAAAGAAAACCGGGAAATAATTTTTACAGGTAGGGTCTCTGATAAAGGCCTTGTTTCTAACATATATAGAGAACTGAGTCAAATTTATAAGAATACAAGTCATTCCCCAATTGATAAATGGTTAAAGGATGTGAACAGAAAGAAGTGATGGCATCTGAGTACAGACCAAAGCATACTAATTTTTCACTTTCTTTTCTTCTTTCTTTTCTTTTTTCGGGTTTTCTTCCACAAAATGACAAATCTGGACATTTTTTTTCCATGATTGTACATGTATAACCTAAATCAGATTGCTTACCATTTCAGGGAGGGGGGAAGGGGAGGGAGGGGGAAAAGGAAAAGAGGCAGGGTAGAGAATTGGAACTTCATAATTTAAAAAAATATCTAAAATTGTTTTTACATTCAATTGAGGGGGGGAATATTTTTTTAATCACATTAGCAGTTAGAGACTTTCTTGAATGGACATCACTGTCCATTTCTGCTAAAGTGAGAGTTTAAAAAATAATAATAATAATCCTACAGCAATAATGGATCCAGGTGCTCCTCACTGAAGTAGGTCTCCTGGGGTCCAGGATCCCAAGTACAGAGTGAACACAACAGATGGTGATCCCCATGTCAACCATGTTTTTTGAACTGTCAAGAAGATAGCTAGGTGGTACCATGGATACAGTAATACAGGCAAGAGCCTGGAGTCAGAAAGCCCAAAGTTCATATTCAGCTTCAGACATTTATTGGCTGTGTGACCCTGAATAAGTCCCTTAATTTTTGCCTGCCTTGGCTTCCTCAACTGTAAAATGAGGATCATCGTAGCAGCCACCTCCCAGGGTCGCTGTGAACATCAGACGAGTTCATATGTGTGAAGCCCTGAGCATGGTGCCTGCAGGTGCTTAATAAATGCTTGTTACCCTCCTCTACCATTCTCCACATCAGGCAATCCGGATGAGGCTTGGGATGGCCCAGAGGCAGAGAAGGGAACAAAGGGAAAAGAAGGGATGGACAGGCAGATGTTCCAGAGATGGTGCTCATGGGAGAGGCATCGTGCAAGGAGACGATAACAGCTAACAGATTCCTGAGGGTAGCTGAGGTGGAGAGCAGAGGCTGATTAAGTGGAAGGAAACCTTGACATATATATATTGAGGGGACAGGCTGAGAGCAGGAATGGAGACAGGGACAGGAGAACCACAAGTGTCTGCACAGGGTGAAAGCTATAGGACAACTGGATGATAATAGTGACCAGGACGAGAGGTCGATGGCCAAAGGGAATAAGGAGTATGCCAGCTCCTTCTAGCCTAAAAAGTCAGGGAATAAGAAAAGGAGCAACTCATATGAGGGAAGGAAGGAAGGAAGGAAGGAAGGAAGGAAGGAAGGAAGGAAGGAAGGAAGGAAGGAAGGAAAGAAGGAAGGAAGGAAGGAGGGAAGGAAAGAAGGAAGGAAAGAAGGAAGGAAGGAAGGAAGGAAGGAAGGAAGGAAGGAAGGAAGGAAGGACTCATTGGGGACAGTATAGTCACCTACAAGTATTTGAAGCTCTGATGTATGGAAGAGGAGCTAGCCTTGTTCTGCATGGCCCCAGGAGGCAGAAAAAGGAGAAATAAGGGGAAGCCTTGACAGGTAATGGATGGACACTAGATAACCTCTTGTCAGATATTTTATCAAGGATTCTTATCTAGGTGTGGGTGGGACATGAGGGTCTCAGAGGCACCTTCCAAGGCCAGCATTCTGTGATTAGAAGAGATGCCCAAAGTCTAAAGAAGAACTCATTCCCTTTCCTCCCAATCTTGTTCCCCTCCTCCTAACTGGCCCTCAAGGCTTACAGTCTCAGGATCACCCAGCCTCTTCACTCCCTCACTCCACATAACCAATTAGTGGCCAAATCTTTGTCATTTTTCCCTCCCCTATGACTCCTCTACATCCACACAGACACCACCTACCCCTACCCCCATAAAAACCTTATTTTCTGTTGGGGCAGAAAGCATGTTTTGTATAAATAGATACCAGATACACCTAAGGTAATTTTGGGGATTGGGAGGATCTACCCTAGCAGTTGTGGGGAGAATGGAGAAAAAGGCCTTTAGAAAAAAGGGGATACCTGAACTGAGCTTTGAAGAAAACTGGGGATCCAAAGAGGGGAGGTACGCTGCAGGCTGTGGGGTCAGGAGGTGGCATGCAGATGGTGATGGGATGGCAGGATCAAGGAACAACTACAAGGCCAGTCTGGCTGGTCTGGAGAGCACAAGGAGAGAAGTCACATATAATCAATAAGCCAGGAAAGAGAATCTGGTATCAAATGGAAGTTTGCTTTTGATTTTGGAGGTAATAGTGAGTTAAATAAGTTTATTGAGCTGAAGAGGGATGGGGTTGATCTGTACTTTTGGAAGATCTCTTTGTCAGAGGGGCGGCTAGGTGGTGCAGTGAATGGGGAACCAGCCCTGAAGTCAGGGGGACCTGAGTTCAAATCTGGCCTTGGACACTTAACACTTACTAGCTGTGTGACCTTGGGCAAGTCACTTAACCCCAATTGCCCTGCCTTCCCTTCTCCAAAAAAAAAAAATCTGTTTGTCAGCATGGACTAGAGGGGAAAACATTGGGGGCAGGAGTGATGGGAGCCTGAACTAGGCGTGGTGTCTGTGAGGATGAAGAGGGGTCATAGGGGAGAGACCTTGCAAAGGGAGAAATGACAAAGATTTGGCCACTGATGGGTTATCTTTCTTTTGGTTGGACATCCTCAGGATTTAGCAGAGAGTACTTGGCTTTCAATAGATATTTAATAAGTGCTTATGATTTGATCCATTGATAAAAGAGAAAGAGTGAACATCCCTATTACTCTAACACTTTTAGATTTTTGCGAGGCTTTCTAGGATACAAACCTATAAATACGAATGCTACCATCCCCATTTTACAGATGAGGAAACTGAGGCACTGAGTGGTGTGAAGTGACAAGGTCACAACAGTTTGTTAAATATCAGATCTGGGTCAGAAACCCAAGTCTATGTGACTCCAGATCACAGGCACATCCAGATCGTCTACTCTAATCCCGTTGTTCTACAGACAGGGAAACTGAGGCCCAGAGAGGCTGTCACAGCCATGGGATCATAGCTGGATAGTGCCTCAGAAGCCATTACTAACCCCTCATTTCACAGAGAAGGTAACTCAGACCCAGGGAGTGCTCTTTCTCCTGTATCATGCTCCCTTTGAATGAATGGACGGACACATGGATGGATGGATGGATGGATGGACAGACAGACAGATGGACAGACAGATGGATGGACGGACGGATGGACAGATGGATGGATGGATGGATGGATGGATGGATGGATGGATGGTTGGATGCTCTAGTCCAAGCCCCAGGGCAAGAGTACAAAGAAGGTCAAATGCCCAAAGTAATAAACATTTTCCTCCTGGTGATCTCCAGAGGTAGGGAGTATGAATAGAATTATATTTATTTTAGAAAAATGAATTGATTAGATAGAAAGCATAAGACCCAGAATTTGAATTTAGGGAAGGAGGAGAGGGGAGAGGAAAGGGGAGAGGAGGACTGGGGTTGGAAGGGGAGGGAAGATTTGGAAAGTGAAACAGAGGGGAAAGGAGCCATGGGGAGGGGAGGAGATTTTAAAGCTGAGCTTAGAAAGGAAAGATGGAAGGTTTCAGTCAGATGGGGGAGTTGAGGGGGGCTGGGTAGTTATAGAGAGTGCTCTGAGGGGAGCTTGGAGCTGCTGATCGGTAGCTAACTCCATCCCAGGCTGAGCCATTCTCTAGCATCCCAGAAGTGCGGGTGCAAGGACCTCCCAGGGAGCAAGTGCAAAGAGGTGTCAATGGGCCATTGTCAGAGTTGAGTTAAGGCCCAGAAGACGCCAGACGGACACACCGTACCTTACCTCCAGCCTTTCTTCCTTGTTCCCAATGGCACTGGAAGCATCTTCCTGCCAGGTAGAAACCGGTAGGACTGGTCCCAGGAGGCTGGCAGGGGGAGGCCTAGGCAGGCATTAGGGACTTCTGACAGCCCCAGCCTCGGGATATGCACATACAGCCACTTTGTCATAGATCAGACACCCAGTGTCTGGGTGTCTGATGGCAGCTCATGGGCAGAACAGGAGGCAGCCTGGATGTGGCAGGCTTGGAAGGCAAATCCCTATGCTAATTACTACTGGTGTGCCTTTGGACAAAGTCCCCTAACCCCTCTGTCAGTTTCCTCCTCCATAAACGAAAGAATTAGCCCAGATGACCCTCCTAAAGCCTATAATTTCAGGGGTTTGGGGAAAGACAAACTTTCTACCCACCCACCCTGCCCCAACCAGTCTTTTCCATCAAAAATACTTTTTTCCTACTTGCTGGTGCCTAAAAATTCACACTTAGAGCTTTACTCCTTTTGCTGGAAACTTGGAGCCCTAGAAAAATGCCCCCACACCCACCTTCTATAGGTCCAGCTGAAGCTGTTTCCAATCACAGATGTCTCAGCCTGAATGAGCTTTGGATCTTTGGGGACCAGCAGGTTTGATGGGAAGAGAGGATGGGGACACTGGGCCTCTGATAGTGAAGAAGAGAAGCTTCCTGATCTGGCTTAGTTGGGCCTGAGAATCTGGGGACCTAGGAGACAGTCTTTACTGTCACTGTCCCACTGGGTGAGCCTGGACATGTCATTGCTTCACTCAAAGTCTGTTTCCTGCTCTGGAAAAGGGGACCATCATATTTGCTTTCATAAAATGTCACCTCCGGGCCTAACCAAGCACCCCTTCTTCCCCCCTAGAAAGGGGTGACCTTGGCACACTCTACCAAGGTGGTCTCCCCACCTCTGCTGGTGCCCACTCTGGGTTGGCTCAGCTCTCGTCAGCAGTGTGGTTCTCCTGAGAAGAAGCCAAAATTCGCCTCTCTGGGTAATCCCTTGGACACCTGCAAATTTGCTACATTAATAAATGTTTGCTTCCTTCCTAGCACAGGATGTAGTACATAATGGGTACCTGCTGTTGTTCAATTATTTCAGTTGAATCCAACTCTTGGTGACCTCATTTGGGGTTTTCTTGGCAAAGACACTAAAGTGGTTTACCATTTCCCTCTCTGGATGTGGAAACTGAGGCAAACAAGGTAAAGCAACTTGCCCAGAGTCACAAAACTAGTGAGTGTCTGAGGCCAGGTTTAAACTCAGGAAGATGAGTCTTTCTGATTCCAGGCCCAGCACTCTATTCACTGAGCCACCTAGCTGCTCCAGTGGGTGCCTAATAAATGCTTATTGATTTTTTATTATTAGGCTTCTATTATGTACTATGTCCTCTGCTAGAAAGGAAGAAAATGTGCATTTATGAAGCACCTACTTTGCACCTGCCACCTTACTGGGGATGCAAAATCAAGCTGGCCCCATACTGAGAAGAAAGCAGGAGAATCAAGGAGGTCAAACAGTTCAGAGAGATAATTGAGGATTTCACTCAGCAGATTACTGATACGTTAAGCAGGTTCACTCAAAGGATGGGAGAATCCTTAGTGTCTTAGATGGTGAGAATTTCTGATGAAGGAGCCAGAGGAGTATTGGTAGACAACGTGGACTGCTTGAAATTTATAGGTATTAGTCAGACTCCCTTTGTCCAGCAAACTTTTAGAGATTTTCATATGACAGGCGGTAACAATCCAGCCAATCTGTTGGCTTTAGCTGCTTCTGGATTCAAAAGAATGTATACCACTGATTCTGTATGGCCTAGTGGACACAGACCCTGGTACTCACTTAAAGACTGTATGAGAAAGTTGAAAGAAGTAATGAAAATTGCTATCAAGGTTGGAGATGCAGATACATATCATGATATCCCCTTAGCAGTTCCTCATAGAAATATCATGGTGAAGATAGTTTCTCCCACTTATAAGCACTTATTTCTGACTGTACTAATTGGTGAAATAGAGCACCCTACCCCAAGATAAAGGATGCAAATTTATATGTACTTGTGTGGATACCTATTCAGGTGTACTAGTGGCTTGTCCTTATAAGAATGCAACCCAGAAAAACACCTGTAAAACTCTAGATCTCAGAAGTCTATATTATGGAACCTCAATGCAGATTCAAAGTAACAATGGGTCACATTTCAAAGGTAATAAAATGAAAAGAGATTGCATATTGAACAATTTAGAATGGATATATCATATTCCACATTATCCACAAGCATCTGGGTTAATTGAAAGAATGAATGGATTATTGAAAAAAGTTAAGGAAGTTAAGTTCTAATAATTCATATCAACATTGGAAGATAATTTGTCACTGCTTTGTGTAATTTGAATAATAGAATGTTGGCAAGAAGTACACCTCTAGGCAGAATGATGACCCCAAATCTGCAAATTAGAAAACAGCAGGCACATAAGATCCCAAATATTGAGTATTGGACTGTGAGGCAAGATGTCCCAGCATTGTATCTAGAAACACCTGGTTTGGCAGGATATGATTTATATTTCTTAGAAGACTTTTGGTTGGGTAGAAAAGAAATAAGAAACATCTCTACTGGAATATGTATGAGAATCCCTAGAAATCATTTTGGGCAGATATTACCTAAATCAGGTTTAGCAGCTTGATGTATACATGTATTGGCTGGAGGAATAGATTTTAATTATCAAGGAGAAATTATTGCAACATTGCAAAATTTAGGTGAAAAACCAATACAGTTTTGTAAAAATAATAAAATAGTTGAAGTGATTATTATTCCTCGTGAAACAACACCACTTGTGAAAACTGACCCTCTTTCTGAAATAACTATCAGAAGAACTGAAGGGTTTGGTTACTAATAGAATCAAATTAGGAGCTAAACTATGGGTAAAGCAGAAGCCAGATGCTGTTCCAAAGGCTGCAGAGATTATAGCACATGGTAAAGACGATACCGTGCCTGGTGTTTGTTCAGAAGAAGATGGATTACCAAATTGTACCCTTAGCTCATGTATTCTACTGTGAATGAGACTATGATAGTGAGTTCATAGACTCCAGAAGCATGGCTGACTCTCTATCTGTTTATTTTTGTCTTTTTGTCTGTTAAACTTGTTGGTGAGGTTTGTTTTCTGCAGGCTTGGTACCCTCCACCTGCTGATGCCTATTCGCTTAAGCCAAATGCCACCCCCTGTCCATGATGTGATGTGCCACCCCTGGACCCAGCGTGAACTGAGCTCCAGATGCCAACTAAAGAACTGACCTCTCAAAAGGAACTTCTTGGGGCAGGGACAGCTCTACATCCAGTTTCAGCTGGAAGTAGCTATGGAGAAGAGATCTTCATCCCTTACCCCAAGATTTTGAACCCCATTCATTCAAGGGGGGAAAGATGAGGTGCTTGTGCCCAAGCCCCCACTTTAATATATTGTTTTATGTGCTTATTTTCTATTATCCCTGTTATATTGTTGCAAAGTTCTGGTGACACCAGTTACCCCACCAGTTAACCCTAAACTCTCATTAATCTATGTAATGAAATATGTTGTTAATGTGTTTTTACTATGTAAGGGACATGAAATATCTTGGGGCTGAATATAATGGTAATGTGAATTTGAAGATCTTCCCTGCCCCTTAATAAGCCTAAGGGAATTTGAAGACCTTCCCTGCTTTGAAAATATACTCTACCCCTTAATAGGCTGAATATAATCACATGGAGCCTGTGGTGGAAGGAGTTTGCCAAAGGGTGGAGCAGAGCCCTCAGGAAACTGGGAGTCGGAGCCAGATTAGATGGTTGGGAGGAGAGTATGTTTCCCAGGGAGACAGATAGGTTTGTGAGTAAATATTGGTCTTATATTGGTTTGTGGGAAGGCTAAAGGATGCTATGGTTCTCTGTGCTGTTGTGGTTTATTAACTTCTTTGCTATCATAATGGAATAGGCTTACTGGTTTGGGGATTTGGTTTTCTAGTGTCTGAATAAATGTTTTTTCTGTCTTCTATCTGGAGAGTCTGTTATATTTTGCAATTGACCACCATGCAGGTATATTTATAGTGATCATAGGAACTGTGAATATTGCATTGGCGTTATAGAGGGGGAGAAAGAGAAAGAGAAGAAAGGAGGAAGGGGGAGAAAAGGGAGGAAAGAAGAGAGGGGGAGAGAGGGAGAAAGAGAAAGGCAAAGAGAAAAAGACAGAGGCAGAGACTGACAGAGAGAAAGAGGCAAGAGGAAGAGACAGAGGAAAAGCATGTCTTGTCCAAGAAACAACAAGAAGGCCAGGTGGATGGTTGCAGGATACACAGAGGAGAGGCAAGTGTGAGCAGCCTACAAAGGGAGGAAGGTGCCAGGTTGTGAAGGGTTCCAAGAGCAAGCAGAAGTAGATGCCATCATAAGCCCATTTCATAGGCAAGAAACTGAGGTTC
Source organism: Pseudochirops corinnae (assembly GCA_028646515.1). Lineage (NCBI taxonomy): Eukaryota > Metazoa > Chordata > Mammalia > Diprotodontia > Pseudocheiridae > Pseudochirops > Pseudochirops corinnae. The sequence continues at coordinate 348,014,581 of CM053587.1, forward strand.
TGAGAACTAAGGGTCACACCAATGAATGCCTGAAGAAGAATCTGTCCCCAAGTCTCCCTCTCTTTTTCTCCTTCCTTCCCTCTCTTTCCCTCCTTCCCTCTTTCTCCCTCCTTCTCTCCCCTTCCTCCTTTCTTCCCTCCCTCTTTCTCTCTTCTTCTCTCCTCCTCCCTCTCTCCCCTCCTCCCTCTTTTCCCCTTGACTCTTTCTCTCCCTTCCTCTTTCTCTCCTCTCTTTATCTCTCTATTCTCTATCTCCCTCCCTCTCTCCCCTCTTCCTCCTTTCTTTGCTCTCCCTTCCTCTTCTTTCCCTCCCCCTTTCTCTCTCTCTTTTCTGATTTTCTCTCTCCCCCCTCTCCTTCCTCCCCTCCCTCTCCTTCACTTCCTCCCTCTGGCTCTGGTCTTTTCATTGGCTCTGCCCCTATCCTAGAATTCTCTCCCTCCTGATCTTCATCTCTTGGCTTCTTTCTAGACTTGGCTCAAATCCCACCTTGCACAGGAGCCCAGCTCTCTCCACTGCTGCAATCCTGTAAGATTTGAGTGGGGATGGGGGGAGACCAAGACCTCAGGAGCCCAGGATCATGAACCTTCCATGATGAGAAGTTGATGGTAATAGATTATCTCACGGTCAGTCCTTGGGAGGCAGGGAGGCTCAGTGGAAAGAGCACCAACCCTAGAGTCTGAGATCCTGAGTTCAAATCCCATGTTTATAATTTATAATCTTTGAGACCTTGCGCAAGCCCCTTCATCTACCTGGATCTGTTCCCTCACCTGGAAAATGAGATGGGGTTGAACTAGATGACCTGAGCTCCTTTCTGCTTCTAGAGCCAGGAGCCCAGGAACCTAAGGTTGGGTGCTCCCATCCACCTGCTTTCTGACTTACTCCTGCTCCTCTTCCTCCTTGTCCCCTTCCCATCTTCCTCCTCCTCCCCTCCTCTCCTCTCCTTCCCTCTTCCTTCTCTTCTCCTCTTTCTCTCCCTCTCCATCTTCATACTCCCCATCCTTGTTGTCTTCCTCTTTCCCCTCTTCCTCCTCTTTATCTTACTCCTCCTCCCCTCCCCATCATCATCCTACCGATCCTCATCCTCCTACCCTCCTCTCCACCTTCTTCCCCTCTTCCTCCTCCTCCCCTTCGACCTCCTCCTGTTATGGGAATCTAAAGATCTTCCCTGCCCCTAGGCCCTTTGCTGAAGTGGCTACATGACTTTGAGGACCCTTGGATATTTGAAAGTATACTCTGTTCCCTAATAGGCTGAATGTGGTCACGTGGAGCCTGTGGCGCCAGGCTTGTTTTCCAGGAATGCCCATGCCTTGTAGCTTTGTGATTGGGCAGTGGGTCTAGA
>CM053587.1:348016419-348033544 GCA_028646515.1 Pseudochirops corinnae
AATGTGGATAATGATAGCACCTCCCTCCCAGGGTCATGGTGAGGATCAAATGAGATAATAATTGCAAAGCACATAACCCAGTGTCAGGCATACAGCAAGTGCAACATAAATGTTAGCTATCATTATTAGCTGTGTGAGTCCAGGGAAACCACTTAACCTCTCAGTGTCCAAGGCAGTTCTTTTAAGGTGTGAGGTACAAACCAGGCTGACCTGCATCTGCTTTGGTGAAGGAAGTTCCCATCCATACTGGGCGTCCCTTCTACACCAACCAAATCATAGATCAGGACCCCTCCCCCAAAATACATTATTGTTCTTGGAAGCCACGTGAATGGAGGCAAAGGGAAGATGGTGGAAGAGTTGGAGGCAGGAGAGGGAAGCTGCTCTCCATAAACTCCAGACAGAGCTAAATCCAATACACCAGACCAAAGACTGGTGGGCAAAGCTGGAAGCAATGTGACACAATGGGGACAGCCCTGAGTGCAGTCAGAGGGCCTGCCTTCCAATTCTAATCATGCCATGTGCTACCTAGTGACCTTTTATACTAGTTGTCATTGTCATCATCATGGTCATTCTCATTCTTGTTGAACCATTTCAGTCATGTTCAACTCTTCGTGACCCTGTTTGGGGTTTTCAAGGCAAAGAAACTGGAGTGGTTTGCCACTTTCTTCTCCTGCTTACTTTATGACTGAACACTGAACAGGTTGCCTTAGAATTTAATGAATCTTCCTTCCTCTCCTCCCAACAGAAATTCTTTAAGCAAACGTTGGATTCATAGAAAGGATCACATTCAAATCTGGATTCGCCTTGGTAGCCACTGAGGTCCCTCCAACCTGGGAGACTGCTCCTTCTCCATCTCCTCTGCTGGATCTTCATCCAGGTCATTCCTACCAACAGTGGGGCTCTACACTGGACAATCTTCTTCTCCTTCTAGAATAATCTCCCTTGGTCATTCATTCCTATGATTTCAATGATCATCTCTGCAAAGACTTCCCAGATCTACAAATTCAGCCCTAGTCTCTCTCCTGAGCTCCATGTCACCAACTGTCTATTACACATTTCAAAATGGGTGTCTCAGTCATCTCAAACAACATGTCCCAAACTGAACTCATTCTCATCCCTCCAAATCCAAGCTTCCCCATCACTGTCAAGGGTACCTCCATTCTCCTAGTCACCAAGGCCCACAACCTCAGTATCATCCTCACTCCTCACCCAAATTCTTCCCCTATATCCAAATTGTTGTCAGATCTTGCCGTTTCTACATTCACAATATCTCTCACATTAATCTCCTGCTCTGACACTGCCCCCACCCTGGTGCAGATCCTTGCCATCCAACGCCTGGACTACCATAGTAGCCACAGGTGGATCTGCCTGCCTCAAGTCTCTCCCTGCTCTAGCCCACCCTTCATTCAGCCACTAAAGTGATTTTCCTAAAACAAAGGTCTGACCATGTCACCTCTCCTACTCAGTAAAACCCAGATGCCCTGTTGTCTCCAAGATAAGAAATAAAATCCTGTCTGACATTGAAAACTCTTCACAACCTGGCCCCTTCCCACCTTTCCAGTCTTCTCACATCTTACTCCCCTCTAAACTCTTGGCTATCCAGCTACATGGGTTTACATGGCGTTCCTCAAACACAACACTCCATTTCCCATCTTTGTACACATGCACTAGCTGTGTCCACTGCCTCAAAAGCCCTCCCTCCTCCTCCACACCTCCTGGCTTCTGTCAAGACTCAATTCAAATCCCACCTGCTGCAGGAGGCTTATTCTGGGCCCCCTTAATTGCTCATGCCTTCCCTCTGAGATTGCCTCCCATTTGTACTAGGTAAAGCATTATGTCCTGCTTTATCTGTATGTTGTCCCTGTCCTTACACTATGAGCTCCTTGAGGGCAAGCTTGAGAGCAAGCTTTTGCCTTTCTTTGGACTCTTGGCTGCCAGCTCTACTAAGCCCTTAATAAATGCTTGTTGACTGGCTCACAGATGGGAGTTGTGGGATTCAGAGGCACCCTTCCCCAGGTTACAAATGAAGAAAGTAACAGAATCAGGACCAGTACCATGAAGAGAGCACCAGGCTTGGAACTTAAACTCTCACATTGAATACTTGCTAGCTACCTATGTGAGCTTGAGCAAACCAATTCATTCCTCTGAGCCTCAGTTTCCCTATCTGTAGTATCACCCACATGAAATATTCCTGTGAGGCTCAATGGAGATTCAGCAGCTCAAGCAAGTTGCCAGTATTTCTGCAGCTCCATATCTCAATTATTAATGGGATTAATATAATTATTATAAACACTAATTAATCATTAATCATCCCAGGGTTGTTATGAAGATAAAATAAGCCAATGACTGTAAAACTCTGCAAACTTTGAAATGCTGTATAAGAGTTGGCTGTGACCTTTCCCGATGGCTACGTGGCATTGTACATGGAGTTGGAGTCAGAAGAACCCAGTCCTAATTCTGCTCCTCACGCTGGGTAATTGGACGACCCCTCCCATTTCCGGGGCTGCAGCAGGTCCCATCCAGGACTGACATCTCATCTCAGCTGCCCCAGGCCACAGTTACCTCCCCCCCTACCTGCCTGGAGTGCACGTGCTCCCTGGGTGTCTTAGGACATTCAGCTGAGGCCTTGTCTTATATCAGCACATAATGGTTTTATGGATGTAAACTTTGTCTTTCCAACCAGCCTTTGCTCCTTGAGAGCAGTAAGTGTGTCTATCACTCCCACTCCTCTGTGTCCCTCCAGAGTGTCTGGCACGGAGCTGGCCACACGCAGCAGACTCCAAGTCTACTCCTCCTCATTCCCATGTCTCACCTGTGATGGTATAAAGGCCTGTGATGGCCAAGAGGATAAAGATGGCCAGGTATAGGTCAAGCCCCATGGCCAAATTAATGAATATGGCTCCTGAGAAGATGTCAGCCTGAAAGAGAGAAAGGGCCATTACTGTCAATGGGTACAGGATAGAATTCACAGTACTTTAGCGGCATCCCTACATCAAACTTCCCCTTTTGGGTCGATGGAGCCGCCATTTTCCTAGGCACCCAGGCTCACCACCTCAGAGTTCCCCTGGGACCATCTTTCCCATTGTCCCCCAGTGTGTCATCAAGCTTTGTTGAAACCCCCTCCACATCATCTCTCCCATCCTCACTCTGCTCACACTGTCCCCAACTGAGTTGAGAAAGTTTGGGTATATCCTCCCACCTGAGGACTTCCCTGGTAGCCCATAGTGTCTCCTCTGACACCCCAAGTAATCACCTCATATTTATTTTGTATCTGAGAGACAGTGTTATACAGCAGCAAGGAAAACCTGGTTTTGAGTCCTGCCTCTGACATCTTGACTGTGTGGCCCTGGGTCAATCTCTTATCTTCTCAGAATTCTAGCCAATTCTCTTTGATTACAAGTTGCAGAGGAGGCACTGATCTGCATTAGGAAAGAGTTTCCTCCTCCAGGAGGTCTCTAGGCCAGTGAAATCATTGATCCAAGCCATATTCGTGTCCTTATACTTAGGAACAAGTTGGAGTGTAAACGTTGTATAGCCCAGCAGAAGGTAAGCATCTGAGGGCAGGAACTGGTGCATTTTGTCTTTGTGCTTAGCACCTAGCACATAGTAGGTCCTTCATAAATACTTGTTGAGAAGATGGCCCTCATTCCTGAAGCCCAGCTGCTGCTAGGAATCACTCAAGAGCATCTGTGGGACTGGGATGATTGATTATAGAGGACCTAAGATTTCAGGTCATTTCTTCTCTACCCCCACCCCAAAAAATTCAACAAAGCAATCACCTGCTTCTTAGCTAAGATGTAGTAAGTAGATATGCCTTCATAAAATTACCACCTGCCAGAGCTAGAAACTGCTTCAGCTCATCTAGTCAATTTTTTTCCTGATAATAGAATCTGTATCATGGGAAGCATGTGCTTGATGACCTCCAGTGACAGGGAACTCACTACCTTCTAAGCCAGCCCATTCTACTATGGGGCATTGCGGTCACTGACAACAAGGTGAAATTCTTTTCTTTGCAACATCCCTTCAAGGGTCCTGGCTCTGTCCTCTGGAGCCAAACAGAAGAGGTTTACTCCTTCCATGAAGTAAGCGTTCAAATGCTTGAAAAAAGCTCTCATGTCCCCCTGAGTCCTCTTTTCTCCAAATTATGTATCTTTATTATAATTGAGGTGCCAGGTCTTCCTCAACCTCCTCATCCTTCTCTCTATATTCTCTGGTTCAATGTCCAATCCAGTTCAAATCAAACTCCCTTGTTTTCCAGATAAGGAAAGTAAAGCCCAGAGAGAGGAAGGAAGGCACTTGTGTAATGAATGGAATAGGGCATTTTTAAGTACCTACTGTGTTCCAGACACTTTGCTAAACACTTTTTACAAATACTATTTCTTTAATAATACTATACTTTGCATAAATATTATCTCTTTAATACTATAAATTATTTATAAATATTTGATCTTCACAACAATGCTGGGAGGTAGATCCTATTATTTTCCCTACTTTACAGCTGAGGAAACTGAGGCAAACAGCAGACAGTGATATGCCCCCAGATTATGTTGCTTGGTAAGTGCCTAAAGCCAGATTTTAGCTTAAGCTGAAATTTAGGTCTTGGTCCAGCGATCCATCCACTGCCCCACCAGCTGCCTCTTCCCTGTAGAAGGTCACACAATTAGTGGGTTCTTATCCTGCTGCAGTCAGTCAGCTGTGTGGTCTTGGCCAAGCCTCTTCTCTCTCTAGGCCTCAGTTTTCACATCCGTCAACTGAGGGGAGAGATAAAGATGATCACTAAGGGCTTTTCCATCTCTGGCATCCCAGCCCTCTGGGATTCTGAGTGGTGACCTGGAAGAAAGAGGGCAGAATGCTCAAGGAGAACCCAGCCTCTCAGGGCCCTCACTGATCTAATGCCAGGTCCATGCATTGGTGAGAGCCATCCTTGGGGCCCTGAGAGCCTTCCCTCTTCGTCTTCTACTTGACTGCTCACAAGGCTCAGATAAGAGGCGATTCACTGGCTCTCTTCCTTCTGATGAGCTGGAGACCAATAGGCTTTGTATTTCTGTGTTCCATATGGCTTATAGTGATTTACATGTTGTCTCCTGAGCTCCTTGAGAACAATGGTTGATTTTTGCTCTTTTTTTATCCCTAGCACTTGGCACAGTGCCTGGCACATAGTAGGTATGAGAAATAACTCATTTGGGCTCAGGAAGTGTGAAGGTAAAAGATTAATAAGTTACTTCGCGACAGCTGTAGCAGGTGTCTTGTTGGATAGACACACCCTCATGAAACAAAAGCCTTAAAAACCTATGCCAACCCCCAAGTCCCTCCATTGTCTCCCCATTGGCTGGGCAATACAGGGTGTGCAACTTCCTGATATGTCTATTACATAGGTCCCCTCAATATGTCCCTCTCCCGCTACATGCGTTGTATGACCATTAAAATGAAGCTTTAGTCCTCCCAGAGGAGAAATTAATATTCATAAGCTTATTATGAGCGTTCCAAGCAAGACTTAATTTTCACTCTCCTTAGCTGACTTCTAACCTCAAAACAAGATAAAAACCAGCTGCATCCTTGTTCTGCCCATTATCTTCTGTGTGAGATACAACACCTTCATTATGTCTCGCATCCTGCTGATTGGCATTCTGAATTTATGGAAACAAATGTCTCCTTTATATCTCTTAATTTCCTTCTTCTTCTACTAAAAGATAATCTAGTACTAATCTATGTTGATAGTGCCTTCTACAATCAATTTATTTTCCTGAATTTGCTTCAAGTCAAAAGACTTTCTTACATGGGTGAATCCCCTAGATTTCATACATCATATAAGACATAATTTCTGTGGAAACAAAAGTTTTGATCATTCCTCACAGTAGGTGTTTAATAAATGCTTGCTGACTGACTGACTAACTAGCCATCTGCCCTGCTGCTGCCTCCTGGGGTCCTCCAGAGCTTACCGTCTTCCCCATCTCTATTTCTGGAATCCCTCCAGTACTGTCATGGGACCTACCAATCAACTGATAAATGTTTATTAAGAGCCTACTATGTGCCAAGCAATGGAGATATAAGTATCCAGGATGATGTAACCTCTGCTCTCCAGGAGATTTCATTCTAATGAGGAAGACTAAAGCTTCATTTTAATGGTCATACAATGCATGTAGTGGAAAGGAAGACATATCAAAGAGAGCTCTCGTGGAGCTCTGCTCTTGTGGAGCCTGCATTCTATCAAGGTAAAGAGAATGTGCTCAGATAAACACCTACAACTGCTAGAAATGTCTTCTTGGGGATGCGTAGGAGGAAGGCCCCCCTCTTATCAGCCATGTTGATTCATTTAGTTGCTTGCTCTATCTGGGGACAGAAATATGCCACCCCTGCCTCTAGGCACACATATAAGTATGAGCAGTATTGAGAGAAAGGGATTCAATATATAACTATATACAAAGGGGGCAAATACAAGGTGGTTTGGGAGGGAGGGCACCAGAAGGCAGGGGAACTGGGGAAAGCCTCATGTAGACGATGGCACTGGAACTGTATATTAAAACAAGTGAAGAAGTCTACGATCAGAGGTAAGGAGAGAGTGCATTGAGGGCAAGGGGGATGGCCCTTGCACCCTTGTGGGTAGAGGCCAGTCTGGGCTTATGGAAGACCTGGGGGCTAGGGAAAGGGGAGATGGTGAAGCGAGGCTGGGGATGAAGAGAGATATCTGAATTGTATCCTAGAACCCACAAGAAGCCTCTGGAGTTGAGTCGTGGGGGGTCTCATGCTAAAATCAGAATTTCTACTTAAGTCTGTTACATCAGAAGAGGCACTGGGCCTAGCCAGCTACCTGGCTAGGTAACCCTTGAGATCTCTGGGCCTTCCCATCCACTCTACAGCTGAGTTCTCTTTATGAGTTGTCTGTGAAAACACAGATTAGTTCCCTTTGATGATTTATATCCTCATGACTTGTGTGCTTGGCACATGGTAAGCACCTGAAAAAGTCATTCATCCTCTTATTGAAATTCCTCTTTTCCATCAAAGACCCAGCTCAGTTGCCACTCCCCCCCCCAGATGAAACCTCTCCCTCCATCTTTCTCCTCTCTCTCTCTCTCTCTCTCTCTCTCTCTCTCTCTCTCTCTGTCTCTCTCTTTCTCCCCTCCAATTATCCTAGAGGACTTTGTCAGAATTTCTCCTTTGTGTCTTTTGTTGTTCAGTCATTTTAAGACATGTCCTTCATGACCCCATCTGGGGTTTTCTTGGCAAAGATACTGCTGTGGTTTGACATTTCCTTTTCCAGCTCACTTTATAGATGAAACTCAGGCAAACACAATTAAGTGATTTGCCCAGAGTCACACAGCCAGTAAGTGTCTGAGGCCAAATTTGAACACAGAAAGATGAGTCTTCCTGACTCAAGCAGGCACTCGATGCACTATGCTCATGGTACCATCTAGCTGCTACACTCTGTGCCATATTTACTTGTGTACCTGTGATGGGTCATGGAATCAATCATCAGAATTTATTAAGTACCAACCATGTACCGGACCTTATACCAGGCGCTGGAAATGCAAAGACAAAAATGGGACAATCTCTGCTCTTGTGGAGCCTGAATTCTATCAAGGTAAAGAGAATGTGCTCAGCTAAACACCTACAGTTGCTAGAAATGCCTTCTTGGGGATGTGTGGGAGGAAGACCCTCCTCTTATCAGCCATGTTGATTCATTTAGTTGCTTGCTCTATCTGGGGACAGAAACATGCCATCCCTGCCTCTAGGGCTTCTCCTTTCTGGCCTTAAGGGAAAAATATCACCCTTTAAATTCCAGAGAGTCATCCCTCCACAGACTGCCCTGTGAGCCAATGGCCCACCAGACAAGCCAGTGCCCAGGATGGGGCCACCTTCTGTTGATGCCACCTTTTCTTTGGCACAAAGTCTTGTGAGGTCTTGAAAGGTAACTGGCATCTTCCCCCTTCCCAGGTCCATAAGCAGTGGGGTATGGATTACCTAAACAGTGGTAACAGGGGCAGAGGCAACAGAATCAGGCCGACCAATAGGGCCAAAAAGTCACCCGCAGAGGGAAAACCCACCGGAAAACAGCAGGCTTGGCATTAATCAGGCTGACCTCAGTCAAGGTGAAATGTAAAAGGGCTGGTGAGCAGCCCATTACAAGGGTTCTGAATTGTTTTTCAATGGATGGTGATTCCTCAAGACTTAGCATCCCAAACTGTGTGGGAACCAAATTGCCCCTTGAGGCACTGACTGGCCCCTAATGTCCCTTCGACCTTGAAATTTATGATCCTATGGCCCCAGTGCATTGTTGCTCATCTTTACCTCCCTAGGGTTGCACATGGGGTCTCACACATAGTAAATGTTTGTTGACTTGGCATGGAGTAGATGAAATGTCCCCACCCACTGTTGTGACCTGGAAAGACAAGAGATCCCGTTTTCCCTCTTCTACCCTTGAATTGCTGAGGGCCATCCCTTCCAGACTCCACCCCCAAAGTTCATTGACCCCAGTGTTTTATAGCATAACAAACACACACACACCCCTCGAACTCCCCATAAATCTTTCCAAATTCAGGAGTAATTATTGGGGAGTGTTGGGCAATGGAATGCCATTAATTAATCAGCTACCACACAAGTGTTCTGACTGGCTTGTTGCCAAGTCATTCATTGTTCTTGTGTTATGAGGGCTGCATATCTCCAGCTTGGGCTCCCCCATTCATTTTTTTCCTGGGGTCTCTAATCACTAGCAGCTGACTCCCAAGTCTTATAAAGAGTCATACAGAAAGTGGGAGCTTCAGGGACAAGCTGTATTTTCAGAAGACTATCTTCTGCTGATAGAGTTAGTAATCAGTTCTAAGAAGTACCTCTCTATCTCGGGACTTAGGGAACCTGGGAACAAATTCTTCTTCCTTCCATGACTCACATTGTGCTCCAAAGTCAGCACCTGACCTTGGACTTCCCAGTATTAGAATTACATGGAAGACAGAGAATGGGGTTGGCAAACCATTACAGTAAGAGTTGGAAGGGAATTAAAAGGTGAAGTCTAGCCTCCTGGCTTTGTACATTGGTTTTTCAACCCCTTCCCTCTTCATTTTAGTAGAGGAAGAAACTGAGGCCTGAGGCAGGGAAAGGACCTGTCCAAAGTCACAAAGATAGGAAGTGGCAGAGTCAGAATTCAAACACAGAGCTTTTGACTCTATATGCAAAGATCTTTCAACCACGTTGTTACTGTCACCACCGAAGCTGCCTCCCATACAGACTGAGATTCTTCTTAAGAATTCTAAGCCAAGATTTGTCATGATCCCCTGAGGGAGCTGGTCATTCCAGGAAGAAGAGTTTTTCACAAGTCTTTTTGCCTCTATCTTCCACCTGTTTCTCCACTAAGTCATTTCTTAATTCAGTGAGAAAATGACAACGTGTTAACTAGAGGTATACGCATTTCAGAGAATCACAGAATTTCAGAATTAAAAGGAGACTTTTTTAGTTCAACCAACCAACATCCAATCCACCAAATCCAAACAAAAACTCCATCTACAACACCTCTGGCAAGTGGTCAACCGTCCTTTATGTCTCCATTTGGGACAGATCAGTACCACTATCCCAACCCTTCACACTGGGGCAGCCCACTTCTCTTTTGGACAATTCTGTTAGAAAGCTTTTCCTGACAATGAGATGAAGCCTACTTCAAAAATACTCCTCTAGTCACTCCTGATTCTGCCCTTTCCCTATGGCAGCCTTTCAACTGTTGTATTCCAATCCAACCCACTTTCTCCTCTCTTCTCCAAGATAAACTGTCCTGGTTCTTTCAACCAATAGTGAAGCATGATTTCTTTCCATGATACAGTAGAATTATAATATCTCAGAGTTGAAAAAGAACTTGCAAAGCATCTAGTGTGATGTCCGCCCATATCTATCGGGCCATTCATCCTCCTCCTGAACAGCACTAGTGACCAAGAACTCCCAAAGAAACCTCATGCTGGACAGCTCCAGTTTTAAAAATTCTTCCTTCTATAAGATGTCATCTTTTTCCATTTTTTTCTCTGGTCCTTCCTTCTTCTTCTCTAAAGTCACACTGGATTGGTCAGCTCCCTTAAAAACCTACAAAGGGGAAGGTAGTTCCAAGTTCTGTGGGCTCTAATTTCCACATCTGAAAAAAACGTGATCCCAGAATCACAAAAAGAAATCTAGGGAGCCATCTACCTCATTATTTGCTTTAAAGAGAAATCCTCTTGCCACCATCCCCAGTAAGTAGCTATCCAGTCTCTGATCGAAGATCTTCAATGACAGAAAGCTCACTACTCCTCCAAAGCAGTTTGTTGTACTTTGGGATTCCTCAAAATGTTAGTAAGTTTTTTCTAATATCAAGACTAAATTTGTCTCTTTGAAACTTTTTCCAGCACTCCCAGTTCTGCCCTTCAAGGTCAGATAGTACAAGCCTAATCTGTCTTCTAGATGAAAGTCTTTCAAATGCTTCAAGACAGCTAGTGTGTCTGAGTCTCTCCGGGCATAATCTTGAGATCCTTCACTATCCCAGTTGCCTTCCTTTGGACCCTCTAGTCTATCAATGTCTTTCTTGAAATATGTCATCCAGAATTGAACATAGTACTCCAGATATGCTCTGATGAGGGTAGAATACTGTGTAAGTATCACTTCCCTAGTCCTGTACACTCTGTCTCTCTTAATAAAACCTACAATCACATTAGCTTTTTTGGTAGTCATATAACAATTGACTTATGTTGCATTTGTAGCCCACTCACACGCCCAAATCTTTTTCAGATAAACTGCCATCCAGCCATAGCTCTCCTATTTTGTACTTATGAAGTTGAGATGTGGAATCTGAAACTGTCATTCCTACAGTCATCTCTTTAGTCCAGGCAAGGGATGAATATGCAGCTTAAGAAAGAGTCAAAGCTCACATATGTGATGTAAGGACTCAAAGTGCTCACTAGAGTCACTGTAAAATGTTACAGTGGCTGTGATTGCTGATAACAATTGCAATAAGCATTAATAATGCTATTTGGGTGCCACATGCAATTGACACAATTATAGGCTTAATCATTGCTGACCTGTGCCCACAGTTACTTGGAAAGAACCAACTGTTGGGCATGCTTCCAGGGAAAGCTATGACAATTCAAAGATTCAGTCAATAAGTCAGTCAGTAAGCATTTATTAAGCCTATTATGTTTCAGGCACTAAGCTAAGCAGATCATTTATGCCATACTTCCTGAGCACAAACAAAGCAATATTTTTAAGAATGGTCAAGACATCCCCATTGCATCAAGGCTTCAAAGAATGAAGAGTTTGTCTTCAGGCATTGCGTGTGCTGCACACACAGACAAAGAAATACCTGCACACTTGACAGCCACATCCAGGAGGCAATGCACTATAGTGGCCACATGGCCAGACCTGGACTCAATAAGATCTGCATTTCAATCCTGCCTCAGACACTTACTAGTTGTGTGACCCTAAACAAGTCAATTCTCATTTCGGAGTCTCAGTTTCTTCACCTGTAAAAAGGTAATAATAATATAGGGTTGATATGAGCAGCTAGGTGATGCAGTGAAGAAAGTACTGGAGTCAGGAAGATTCATTTTCCTGAGTTCAAATCTGGCCTCAGACATTTACTAGTTGTGTCACACTGAGCAAGTCACTTCACCCTGTTTGCCTCTGTTTCCTCTTTTGTAAAATGGTCTGAAGAAGGTGATGACAAACCCCTCCAGTGTCTTTGCCAAGAAAACCCCAAATGGGGTTGTGAAGAGTCAGACAGGACTGAAATGACTGAACAGCAGTAGGTTAATGTGAGACTTCAGTGAGTCAGGACAGTATTTTCTAAACCTCAGAAAGGTATGCAAATGTCTTTTGTTATTGTTATCTGGGCCTACTGGCTGTGATCTCCTTCCTTTCACCAGCCAAGTCTCCAACTCTCTCACTAGGTAGACACTGTCTGAAATGTCACCTCTTCCAATAACTCTTCCCAAATGGACCACAGATTCATAGAATTGGAGAGTTGGAAGAGAACTGAGTGGTTGTCAAGTCTGACCCATCCATGAAAAGAGAAAAGAAAGAAGAAAAAGGTATCAGGGAAAATCTGTTAGCTTGCTCATTCTTCACTTCTGTAGCATACACTTCCTTGACAGCTCTACCCCTAGAAAACACTCCACCTTGACTCAGAGCTGATATAAATCCTTCCTTTCTTGATTCTACTCTTCTGATGGCAAAATGGGAAGACCTAACCCTCAGAGTCAGCCTAAGGTACAACAGACTTCCTAATGAGGTAGTGAGTTCTCCATTGTTGCAGATATTTCAAAAGCAACAAGAGGTCCACTTGAAGAAGATGCTATAAAGAAGACTGCTATTCTGATATGGGTCATCAGATGCCCTCCAAAGTATCTAAACTCACAGAATCTCAGGGGCCCACCAGGGAACTTGGAGTCCATCTAGTCCAAGTCAGGCCTTGACAGAAAGAAATCCCCTCTACAACTTCCTTGACAAGTAGGCATACAGCCTACCCTGAAAATCCTCTGAAGACCTCCTGAGGCAGCCCAATCCAGTGCTGATTATCTGGAAGCTACCCTTTCCATCAAACCCAACTCCCATTCATTGCTTCTACCTCTGTTCTCAGAGAGCCATGCAGAAAAAGCTGAATCCTTCTTTGATCTGACAGCCCTTCAGAATTTAAGAGGCAGCTCTCCTGTACCCATCCTGAGTCTTCTCTTCTCCAGGTTAAATATGCCCAGTTCCTTTCATTGATTCTCATATGGCAGAATGTCAAGGCTTCCACCAGTTTAGCTCTAGAACCCTTCCTGCTTCTCTGAGTCCTACCTAAAAGATGTCTCCTGAAACTGAACCCAGCACTCCAGATGGGGTCTAAACAGGGCAAAGGGCAGCAGGACCATTACTCCCCTCATGCCTGAAACTATGACTCTCATAATGTGGCCTCTGAAATGCTGAGAACCTAAGACGTAATCAAAATTAAACTTTGGGGACATCAACCTTCTCTTTCTGTGTCCCTCCCCCCTAATTCCTGTGCTTCTCTTAGCAGGACCTTCCTGCTCATTTGCTCACTCTCTAAGTCTCTGCCTCTTTCCAAACTCCCACCTCTCTTCTCTTCTCTCTTCTTCCTTTTTCTCTTTCTGTCTCTCTCTTTCTCTCCTCCTTCTCTCTTTCCTTCTTCCTCTTCTTCCTTTTGTTCTTCTTCCTCTTCTCTTTCCTCTTCCTCTTATTCCTCCTCCTCTTTCTTCTCCTCTTCTTCTTCTTCTACTTCTTCTTCCTCCATCTCTCTTTCCTTCTCTCCTCTCTTTCCTCCCTCCTTCCCTTTCTCTACTTCTGTCTATTGAAACAGTGGTTTACACTGGGGGCCATCACTGAAATTTTCCCCATCTATAAAATGAGGTTTTCATCTCCCTCTACAGTATCTAAAACCATGAGTTCCTGGGCTCTCTCTCTGTCTCAGGGTCCTTTGTATCTGGAGCACTGATGTTGCTCTGGAGTCATAGAGTCATGGAATTCACAATTGGCTCTCCCTCCCCTCTCTGAAGAGGTAGGGAACTACATGTGTAGAACAGGGCATACAGTGTCAGGCATACTTGATAGGCGGGTTGGTTTTCTTGATGCACTTTCTCTTTATTTTTTATTCTTTCTGACAAGGAAGGGTTCTCTGGTTGGGAGAAGTGATATATTGGGAAATGAAAGTATTATTTAAAAACTATCAATACAAAGAAGATCTTAAAAGAATTTAGAGACAGAAGGGGGTCCCAAAGATCAAGTCCAACTGTTTCATCTTACAGAGATGGGAAACTGAGGCGCATAGAGGGGAAGAAGAGAACTGTAGCCCTGTTGATGAACTTCCTGGCTCTGGGCAGCAGTTGTGGAAGTCTGCTTTTTTTGTGGATGGATGCAGGAGGATGAGAAGATTCCTCTGAAGAGGAGTCAGAATAGGGCTAGCAGAATAGTGAAGGACATCAAGGTCAAGCCTTGAGGATTAGGTGAGGAAAGTGAGGGTGGCTAGTTAGGAAGAGAGAAGACTCAGGAGACAGGGGTCGGGAGGCATGGTAGAGACCAGCTTTGTTCTACTTGAAGCCAGAGGGCCAAACCAAGATCAATGAGGGGAGGAGAAAAAAAGACCATTATGGGCAAGATGCTCAGGATAGACTAGGCCACTAGGGGCACCATAATGGACAGGGTACTTTTCAATCTGAGGTCAAATCCAGCCTCAGACATTTCTTAGCTGTGTGAACCTGGGCAAGTCACTTAACCCTGTTAGCCTCACTTCCCTCACCTGTAAAATGAGCTGGAGAAGGAAATGGCAAACCACTATCTCTACCAAGAAAAACCCAAATGGGGTCAGGGAGTCAGACAAGACTGAAAAATGACTGACAAAAAAACCCCACAGAATCGGCTTCCTAGCAATAAGAATCGCCTAAAAGTGGTTCCCCTTGAGTTATATAACCTGTATAAAACTGCTTACCATTTTAGGAAGAGGGAAGGGGAGGGAAGGAGAAAAATTTGGAACTCAAAAACTTTTTTAAATGAAGGCTAAAAATGGTTTTTACATATAATTGGCAAAAAAAAGTGCTATTTTAATTTTTTTTTTTTAAAGCAATTACCCTAGGAGGTAGCAAGGACTGGGTGACCAGCTTTCAGGGGTATGGCAGAGGAAGTTGGTGTTTAGGTATAGGTTGGGCTAGATGCCTCTAAGGGTCCTTCCAACTTAGAGATCATGACATTCTGTGAAATCCCATTGGGAGGGCAGTCATTTACACCACCCACATTGAGGCCGGTCCTATTAGCATCCCAGTCTGTGTCAAACCCAAAGGACAAACCCAGGTGCATCCAGATAGCCTCTGCCGGCATCCAAGCCTAGGCTAGCCCTACAGGTGGTTGGGGAGCTCCAGGGTGAGGCCAGGTTAATCAGTAACCAGAGACAAGGGATTGGGGGGAAGGAAGTGGGAAAGGCCAGTACTTTTAGGGTAATTTATATTATTATCCCAAGCACAGGCTCAGAGGGCAAAGAATGGTCTGCCATGGTAAGTGTGACTCACAGCCCCTCGTCAACAGCTGAACTGTGAACTTGGGGGTTCCAGAAAAGGGCTGAGCCCAACTCCCTTCCTACAACGTGCTTACTACACACACATCAGCAAGAGCCATTCACATGCAACCTTGTAGAAGATTTCCACTGGAAGGGATCTCAGAGTCCATCAAATCCAACTCTTTCATTTTACAGGTGGAGAAACCGAACCCCAAAGAGAGGACACAACTTGGCTAAGGCCACCCAGATAAGCACAGAAATCCAAACCCTCATCTTTGGAGTCCAGATTTAGTTTCTCTCCTTTCTTTCTCTACTTATTTCCATATTTCCACATATGTATGTTGTCTCTCCCATTAGGCTGTGACTCCTGGAGATCAGGGACTATTTTTTGTGCTTTTTGTATCCTCAGTACTTAGCACAGTGTCTGACACATAGTAGACTTCAATACATGTTTGTTAACTGTTGGATGTTGACTGACTAAAAGATGTATGATATCGTGATGAGTGCACATATCATGAAATTGGGAAATATTTATTTAATTAAATTCAATTGGATAAGACTGAATTAAATTAGATTGGATTGGGCTGAATTAAATTAAACTTGTAAAGAGGCCAGAGCAAATGTAGAAGAAGCAGATGAAGAAGGTGCCATGTGAAGATTTCAGTCTCTATCCCCAAGAGAAAGACCTCTCCACTATTTTCACAGCTCCACCACCCCCTAAGCTGATCCTCTCTTGCTCCCTGTCTCATCCTCCTAGATAAGTGACAAGGGACAGGGAACTCCAAGGACCTGGATTCAAATCCTGCGCCCCCACCCCTTATTTACTGGTTGGCTGGTTTCATGCAAGCCAATTCAATTGCTCTGGGCTTCCATTTTCTCATCAGAAAAATAAGAGGCTTAAACTAGATGACTTCTAAGGGCCACCTGGACTCTGAGATTGAGAGGGGTTGGTTTCTGCATTGCTGGAGAAAATCCTCCCACCCATAAAATCACAGATGCACTTAAATTCTAAAGAAGAACACATCCTACATCCATGCATTTGTGGAAACCCTGTCAGTCTCCAATTATATTTTCAGTCTATACCATTCAAGGAGAAAGGGGATGGATGGATGGATGGATGGATGGATGGATGGACGGATGGATGGATGGATGGATGGGTAGATGGATGGATGGGTGGGTGGGTGGAAAATTCTATTCCTTGACTTATCTCCATGTAAGGCAGAATTTTATACCATTATCTTTCTGAGTTCAAGCTCATGGCATTTGACAAAATTCCTTCTTTTCTCTTCCCCACAGGAGAGGTAACAACATGTTATAGTGGGAGTCAGGACACCTGGGTTGGAGGTCCAGAACCCATAATTATCCCTGAGGAACTGATGCCCATGAGAAGTCATGACACCTGGAACTCAGTTCTCTCAACAGTAATACAGGAACAATAATTCTTGCACTAAGGGATTATCATGGAGAAAGCACTTTGTAATTCTTGCTGTGTTCAAGAAATGGAAACTATTAAGGAAGGGGAATGGGAAGGAGGGGAAGGAAAAGAAGGGGAGTGAAGCAAGAAATATCACAAAGTTGTAGTATCATAGATGATACTAGGATTGCACCCAGGGCAAAAGAACTCTGGGTCTGCACTTCTAAATTATATAGGTCATGAGCCCCTACCAGTGTGATTACCTTAATTCTCATCAGTAAGAGGATACAATTAGCTTAAAGCAAGGACATTCACTGAAATGGCATAGTCAGAAGAGAGGAACTCACCGAGATCTTGGTAAAAATGTAAAGTAACAAAGAAAGGACAGACAGATAGACTTGTATGCGCTTCCCACCAAATCGCTTCCTCAGGTATTCTGGCATTGTCACCACCTGTAATACATTCAAGATATGAGATCAGCACTAGATAGGTCACATAGAATTCTAAAAGACAGGAAATTCCTCTTGTTGAAGATGGCATCAATCCTTAATTCTGAGTTCCCAGGCCCTAGTTTAGTCATGACTGGGATAGAGTCAGTTCTGATTTGACTGAGGATTCTCAGTGGTCTGTTTGCATATAGATAATAAGGATGGTATATATAATTAATAAAAAAACAAGCTTCTTTAGATGCATATATGGAAGTACATTGGGAACCCTGAAGA
>CM053587.1:348034044-348064737 GCA_028646515.1 Pseudochirops corinnae
ACATCACTGACAAGAACTGATAGGATGGGTTCGTGGGGTCAAAAGGAAGATAGAAAAAGCAATGATGTTACTGTAAATGTGCTATATGGCACAGTCCAAATCACTGATTCTCTCTGTGCCTTAATTTCCTCCTTCGTAAAATGAGGGGCTTGGTCTAAGTAAGCTCCCTTACCAATTCCGACATTTTCCATTCTAATGCCTCTTCCAGCCCTGACAGCCTCTGTTGTAGGGCCAAGTCCTTTCCCATTCGAAATCCCTCCCCAGCTCTGACATCCATGTTCTAAGACCCTCTCAGCTCCAACATTTTCCATTCTCTATCTGGAGATGTTCCTCCTAATTCCAACATTCCATGTCTTTTACTCACATTCCATTCAAAGCCTCCTGTAGCGATGCCTGCTGCTGCTCCAGTCCCAGCCAACCCCACAAAGTGGCCACTGCCAATGTTACTGGCAAAGAGAGAGGCCCCAATCTGGAAGGAAATGATAAGACAAGTCAGAAATCCCTCATGCTAGACCCTCAGAGATCATCTCATGAAAGATTTATTCACTGGACCTCTGGCCACCATCAGCAGCCATAAAAGAGAGTGAAGACTTGGCCAAGGCAGAGCTCATTTTGGACCTAGGACCTAACCTGGATGGAGAGAACTTGCAAACAATGCTGATGAGAGCTATGAACTGGACAGGGAGAATGGGAATGGGGAGGAGCCAGACAGAACACAAACCATCAGAAAATCTGTGCTACGTAAGCACCATCCACTCTGCCTAGCCCTAGATTCAACGAGACTGCAGAAGTTGTAGCAAAAACCCTCAAGGAATTCACATTCTAGTTGGGAAGATGCATGTGTGTGAAACAGGGAACAGAATGAAGCTGTCTTGATTTAAGGGATAAATTGCATGGTTCATGGAGAACATAAGCACATCAAGTTCTAGGTTCTACTAGGTTTTATTCTGTAACAACTTTATTGTGGGACCTTGGGTTCCCTCACCTCCCAGTTGTGAAAATTAGGGAGTTGTATGATGTGGTCTCTAAGGAGTATTGCAACCCCTTCCAAGGAGCTCCCTGACTCCCAGGACCATGTGATTCACTCCTGCTACCTTCCTGCCAAATGTACCAGCACCACACACTCTCCCACCCTCCTGCCTCTGAGAACCAACATCAAAACAATACAGTCAGGACACCTCTTTAGTCAGTCAGTAAATGCTTATTAAGAACCTACTATAGGGGCAGCTAGGTGGCGCAGTGAATAGAGCACTGGCCCTGGACTCAGGAGGACCTGAGCTCGAATTCAGCCTCAAACACTTGACACACTTACTAGCCGTGTGACTTTGGGCAAGTCACTAAACCCCAATTGCCCTCCAGAAAAAAAAGCAAAAAAAAAAAAAAGAACCTGCTATATGCCAGGCACAGTGCTAGAATTAAGAAAAGGGGAAGGGCTTCCTGTAAAAGATGAGATTTTCATTGAAACTTGAAGAAATTGAATGAAACCAGTGGCTGGAGATGGGGAGGGTGAGTGTTTCACTCATGGGGGACAGTCACAGACAAGAAATGGAGGGACTGGTGTGTAGAAGAGCCATGTCAGCATCACTGGATCAAAGAGTATGTGTTGAGGAGTAAGGAGTGAGAAGACGGGGAAGGTAGGAGATGGCTAGGTAATGGAGGGCTTTGAATGCCAGTGAAAGGTTTTTTATTTGATTCAGAAGACAATGGGGAGCCACTGGAGTTTATTGGGTGGGGAACGGTGATGAGGGGTTACATGGCCAAACTTCTGCTTTAGGAAAATCTCTTTTGGTGGCTGAATGCAGGATGGATTGGAATGGAGAAAGACTTGAGGCAGACAGACCATCTCCTCCCACACCCCAACCTCCCATCAACAGTTTTTGCAATAGTTCTACCATGGGACACATTTGACAGATGCTGCAAAATGTGAAATTGATAGGCCTTGAAAAAAAAGATATGATATGACAGGGAGGCTTGAGAGATAGTGAAGAATCTAGGACAGCGGTTCTCAACCTTCCTAATGCCATGACCCTTTAATATTTGTATGTGGATGTGTCTGCATGTGGGTGGACTTGCCTGGAGACAGATAGAGGAGCAGTGTCTCAGTTCCTAAGACCATTGGAAATATGTGTTTTCCAATGGTCTTAGGCGACCCCTGTGAAAGGGTCATTCGACCCCCAAAGGATTTGTGACCCACAGGTTGAGAACCGCTGATCTACAACAATGCCTAGGTTTCCAGACTGAGGGACTGGGAGGAGGATGTTGCCCTGGCAGTAACAGGAAATGAGGAGGAGGAGGAGATTTGGGGGGAATGATACTGAATTTGGTTTAGGACATGTTGAGTTTCAGATGTCTCCTGGACACCCAGGTCAAGATGTCTGAAAGACAGTTGGGAATGTGAAATTGAAGATCAGTAGAAGGGTTGGAGCAGGAAAAGTAGATTTGGGAATCACCAGTACAGAGATGATAATTCAATCTGTGATGAGATCACCAAGAGAAACAGTATGAGGAAAGAGAAGAAGGTCCAGGATGGAACCCTAGGGGATACCCACAGTTAGTAGGTATGATCTGGATGAGGATCCAGTAAAGGAGACAGAGAAAGGGTAGTCAGAGAGATAGAAGTCAGAGAAAGTGGTGTCCTGAAAACCTAAAGATATGAGTTTCAAGAAAAAGGTGATGAACAGTGTTAAAGGCTACAGAGAGGCCAAGAAGAAGAGAGATTCAGAAAGGGCCACTGGATTTGGCAACTAAGAGATCATTAGTAACTTTGCAGAGAGCAGTTTCAATGGAATTCAAATAATGGTCTCATTACTTGAACTGGTACTGCATGTTTCCATTGGGCTGGAATCAATCATCACATGTGTGTTACTATTGTTCCTGGAAAGGGTATGACCAAGAAAGGACTGTCTGGCTCCATTTACCACCCCAGTTAACTCCCAAAACAAAACTCCTTCTCTGGCCACTGCTTCTCAGCATACGTACATGTTATCTACAATTCCTCCAGTCTCCCAGGTTTGTAACTTTGGCATTATCCATGCTTTCCTTCACTCCACATATACAATTATTACCAAATTTTGCCACTTCTATGTCTGTAACATCTCTCAAGGGCAGCTAGATGGCACAGTGCATTTCAATCCAGCCTCAGACACTTCCTAACTGTGTGACCCTGGGCAAGTGACTTCACTCTGTTTGCCTCAATTTCCTCATCTGTCAAATTAGCTGGAGAAGGAAATGGCAAACCACTCCAGAACCTCTGCCAAGAAAACTCCAAATGGGGTCACAGAAAGCCAGAAACATCTGAAATGACTCAACAGCAAAATCATCTCTCAAATGTAACCCCTTCTCTCTACTAATACAGCTACCACTTTAGTTCAGGTCATCATGAAGATCACTATCACAGCCTCCTAAATAACCGCCCAATCTCAAGTCTCTCCCTAATGTATCTTTCCCAAATTTTCCTTAAGCATAGATCTGACCATGTTCCTCTCCAATCCGATCAAATATAAGTCCTCTCTGGATTTTAGAGTTCTTCATGACCTGACCCCAATTTCCCTTTCCAGCCTCATTGGATATCATTCCCTGGCTCACACTCACTATCCAGTCAAAGTGTCTTCTCTCTCTTCCTTATGCACATTATTCCATCTCCTCCTCCACACATTAGCACTGGCTATTCCCCCTCTCTGGGATGCATTCTCCCCTCACCTCCACCTTGTAGAATCTTTCTCTGTCCTCAGGACTCCACTCAAGCATTGCTTCTTTGTGAAGATTTTCCTGATCCCCACAGCTGCTGATTTATCTTCTTTCCCAGCTACCTTATCATTAACTACTTTATGCTTCTAATTGTCTTCTTTAAAGCTATTCTGAAGATACTTCCATCTGTCTTGCTTATTGAACCTGTTAGATCATAACATCCTTGTGAGTAGGGTTTGTTCCATTCCTTCTCTTTATTGTCACAGTGCCTGGAACGTAGTAGGTGCTTAATAAATGTCTGTTGATTGTTCATTACTAAACTGTCATTATTCTAGTCAGGACTGGTCCCTGCAGAGGTCATAGTTCAGAGGGCTTTCTTATCCGTACTGCATCTATCTCTGGTTATTATCTTCCCACTATCACCTTTACCTCCGGATGAATTATTAATCCTAATGCTCAATTATTAAGGATGCAATTACCAGCAATGATTAACTAACCCTGGTTAATTCCTAATTCTCCTGATTCCTTCCCTCTCAATTTTGGCTCTGGGGTCCAATGGGCACCATGGACTGTAACCAGCTCTGGTGGGAAAAGTCCTCAAGGATTTCCTTTCTCCCCAGCTATGCACTAGGAGAGCTCTGGATCTGGTCAGAGCTTATTCGGCCACATTCATAAGGTGGTGGTTCTCTGACCTCTCATATGATGTCATGGAAAGGATTCAGAGCTGGAGTGGGAAGACCTGGCTTTGAATTCTAGCTCAGTCCTGTGCTGGCTTGTATCTGTTCTCTATGTGGTTTCTATATATCTAAATGCTTGTGTGTTGTCGTACCCCCATACACACCCCAATAAAATGTAATCTCCTGGAAGGCAGGAACTATTTCTTCTTTATTGTTGCCCCTCAGAACCAAGGACAGTGCCTAGCACATATGAGACGCTAAATGAGACCACGGATTGGTTGATTGCTTAGCTGGGTGCCCTTAGGTACATGACTTCCCCTCTCTGGGTCTGTTTCCTTTTCTGTAAGATAAGGGATCTGCCCTTAATGATCTCTGAACTCCTTTCCGGCTCCCATGTCTTGTGATTCTGTGGCAGTTTCTATCAGTTTTCTTATAAGGAAAAGTAATAGAGAGATCACAGGAAACCGCAGTTCAAATCCTTACTTGAGCAATTCCCAGCCATGTAATTGGAAGTTAGTCACATTACCTACTAAAGCCTCAGTTTCCTCATCCTTAGAATGGGGAGAATCATGCTTGCACTACTTTCATCACTGGATTATTGGGAGGAAAAGGCTTTGGTAGCCTTCGAGTCTGGCTCTAAAGAAGGGATTTCTTTTCTAAATGTGCCTCTCTTCCTTCTTTTGCATAGGTGCCTTTCAAATATTTACTCACATATTATGGGGGTGGAACACTGATTATACTGTCAGACTAAGCTGGTGCATTGGGTTGTTTCAATGAACTGCTTTGTTTCTTTTATCTCTTTCGTTCTTGGTTATAAGGAATATCTGTCTGGGGAAGAGAGGCAGAAGAGATATATTTAATATGTTCTTTATGTTTATTCAGTATGTTAAAGCTTAAATCTATGCCTGGAGGCAGAAAATGTGAGATTAAATCCAGCCTCAGTCACTTACTGTGGGACCCTGGGCAAGTCACCTCTGTATGTGTCAGTTTCCTTAGCTGTAAATAATAATAATATAATAATAGCACCCTACCTCCCATGTCATGAGGATCAAATGAGATAAATAATATTTGTAAAATTAGCTCATAAAAGGGACTATAAAAGTGCTTTTATCCTTCCAACTTCCCTTAAATCTTTAATAAATTAAATCTGCACTAAGACTTTCAATACACCTTGCATTTGCAAATGAAGGCAGTTAAAAAAGAAAAACTATCAAAAATTTTAATTAAAAACAAAATGGCAAACCTTAATGCACTGTAGGCATGAGAGGTTTTGCTAGCTAGCATTATGGTTTTCTCACACTCAGAACCCTGGGGTCAGCTTTGATTCTTCTCTCTTCCTTTCCTCCCCCCAAGCCTTGCAGACCTTTCCTTCACTATAGCCTTCATATTCATGCTGTTCCTTCCCACTCCCACCCTCCCCCCAAATCAGACAGTCATTCTTATTTGCCCGGCTTGTCTCAATAGCCTCTGAAATGAACCTCCTTACCTCCTTGTCTCTTCCCCTCCAATGTATCCTGAGGTGACCAAATTTCAGAGTTGGAAGAGACCTTAGAGGCACCTAATCAACCCACACCTGAAAGGATTTTCCTTTACGTTGCCCCTGATGAGTGGTTATTCAGCTTCAGCTTGAAGACTTCCAAAGATGGGGACCTCACTACCTCCCAGCCAGTCTACTCCACTTTGGGACAGCTCTAGTAGTTGGGAAGTTTTACCTGATTTCAAGCCTAAATCTGCCTCTTTTCAATTTCTATGAATTACTCATAGTCCAGTTTTCTGGATTCAGACAGAGAAGGTTGCACATCACTACCTTTCAAAAATTTACTCACATATTATGGTGTCTCTGAGTCTTCTTTTCTCTGGGCTAAATATTCTCAATCCCTTTCATTGAACTTTCTATGCTATGATCTAGAGGCCTATTATGAATGCTGGTTGTCTTCTTCTGGCCTCTCACCAGCTAATCAACATCCTTCCTAAACTGCAACACCCAGAACAAAGCACAATCCTCCCAACATGGTAGATTTAGGGCAGAGGATGATGGGACTGTCTCCTTAGCTTACTAGCAAATTCACTTACCTGGCAGCAACATCGTGCTACTAACTCAGACTGGGCTTATCGTCCACTAAGGCCTCAGACTCTTTCTCAGATGAGCTGCTGCCACACCCCTCCAATCCTATCCCTATAAACTGGATTTTTGGCACCCAAGGGCATCTTGCATTCATTCCTATTAGTCAGGTTAGCAAGCATTTATTGAGTCACATGTTTCAGGCACTGCACTAAGTGCTGGGGTTATAAAGAAAGACAAAAGACAATTCCTGACCTCAAGGAGCTCACATTCTAATGGGGGCAGAGGAATAATATGCAACTATTTGCAAACAGGATAGAAACAGGATAAATTGGGGACAACCAGCATATTAATTAGATTTCATCTTGTTTGATTTAGGCCACTGTTCCATCTTACAAAATCTTCCAGGTCCATCTTTCTACACCTAGTCCTGGTTACATCATTCCTTGCTCCAAAGCCTTCAACAGCTCCCCTTTCACTCATTTTTCAGTCACATCTGACTCTCTGTGATCCCATTTAGAGTTTTATTGGCAAAGAAACTGGAGAAGTTTGCTATTTCCTTTTCCAACTCATTTTACAGAGGAGGAAACTGAGGCAAACAGGTTTAATTGTCTTGCCCAGGGTCACACAGCTAGGAAGTGTCTGAAGCCAGGTTTGAACTCAAGGACATGAGTCTTTTTTTACTCTAGACCCAGCATTCAATTCACTGTCCCACCTACCAGCCCCTCAGTATCTCCCTATGGCTCCTCAGCCTGGTGGAAATCAGTGCTGGATTAGAAACCAGGATATCAGGATTCTAAGATTTGTTCTGCCCACCAACTAGCTGTGACCCCAGGGATGTCACTTTCTCCCTCTGAGTCTGTTCCTTCTTCTGTAATTGCAAGTGTCTGTAACTTCAGAGCTAGAAGGAACTTTAGAGGATACCTATTCTAACTCTCTCACTTTACCAATGAGGAAACTGAGGCCAGGAGAGGTTAAGTGAATTGTCCAAGGTTCCGCAGTAAGAAGTAAGTAAAAGAGAAGAAATTTGAGCCATATGATCTAGCAGAACTATTGCTAGACCATAGAATCTCTAAAAAACCATTCCATCCCTACCATTCTATGGTTTGAGGCAGCACAGAGGGTAGGGGATGTCACTGAAACTCCTGTACAGCTATATGCTACTTAACTAGAAATTTTTCCCATACAGTCAGGTACTTAAAGACACCTGCTTTTCTCGCAACATGGTCTGAAGGTCTTGGGGAACCTAGGGAGCTCTCCTCCCTTGGCTTTCAGCCTTGAGTGCCCAGAATTCACAAGTCCTTTCTGAAGCATCAAGGCTTTAGGACCCCTAACCCCCATGTCATTTATATAAACCCTTCAGGACCCTGGCTAGCAACGCACCCTTATAGCTTCTGGTTTTGTTTTTTGTTTTTTTTATTAAATTGATCTGTTTATTTACTTTTAGTTTACAAGATTCAATTCCACAATCTCTTGAGTTTCAAATTTTCTCCCCTCCTTCTCCTCCCACCCCCCACCATGGCTGCATGCAATCAAGTATAGGATCTGCAAATTCTTTCACATTGGACATTAGTCTGGTTGTAAAGAAGGGTTGTAACTGATGGAGTGAACAATGGGAAAGAAAAAACAAAACAAAACATGGAAAAGAACAAGAGCATGTAGATTGCTTCAGTCTCCATTTAAACTCTGTTCTTTCTAGATCTTTCTCTAAATGTAGACATCTCCTCCCATCCTGAGACTTTGAGAGTTGTCTTATACCTGTGCGTTGCTAAGAAGAGTCCAGTTTATCAAGGCTGGTCATCACACATATGATGTGTCTGTGATTGTGTACAAATTTTTCCTGGTTCTGCTCTTCTCACTTGGCATCAGTTTGTATGACCCTCTCCAGGTGAATATGAAGTCCATCTCCTTCCCATTTCTTATAGCACAATAGTATTCCATTACATTCATATACCACAACTTGTTTAGCCATTCCCCAGTTGATGGACATCCCCTTAATTTCCAGTTTTTTGCCACTACAAAGAGCTGCAATAAATATTTTTGTACATATGGATCTTCCTCCCACTTCCATGATCTCTTTGGGATACAACCCCAGAAGTAGTATTACTGGGTCAAAGGGTATGCAATTATTTATAACCCTTTGGGCATAGTTCCAGATTGCTCTCCAGAATGGTTGAATCAGTTCACAAATCCACCAACAATGCATTAGTGTTCCAATTTTTCTGTTTTTAACTTAACCTTAGACATTAGATTAGACCTTCACTGGATTTTGGTGAACCCTCCTGAAGAATTAGAGTTTTAAAGGATCCTAGGTCTGAAGCTGCAAGGGTCCTCAGAGATCACCTAGTTCAACCTTCTCATTTTTTAGAGGAGGGCATTGAAGTCCAGGGAGATTTTAGCTACAAGATCACAGAAGTGGTAAATGGCTAAAGTGGGCAGCAAGGACACTTGTTCTGGGGCTTACAAAGTTCCTTCCCATCCTGAATTTCCATGATTCTAGGGTTCTAACTTCCTGATCCCAAGATCTGGCTGCTGCCTCTTGCTGGATAGCCAGCCTTTGAAGGCCAAATCAAGCACCATCCAGGATCCAGGCATCTGGGATGCCTTCCACAATCCCTGGTTGTAAATGATGACCTCTGTCTGCCTCTGCTTTATCAGCTGTAAAATGTGGCCTGTATAGCACCTACACTGAAGGGTTGTTGTGAGGCTCAAATGAGATATTTATAAAAGTGCTGGCATATAGTAGGGGCTATATAAATGCTTATCTCCTCCCCCAGGCTTGAAACCAAGTGTCCAGACTCCAAATGTGGTGCGCTTTTTTTTCTCAGCATGATTGTGCTTATTTTATACATGTGTCCCCAAAGGTCAAGTGGTTGGCTCAGGGTTACACAGTAAGTGAAGATTTGAACTCAAGTCCCCTGGTAATAAGTCCAGGAGGTTTTATACATACCATGCTACCTTCCTCAGATTCTTCCTCCCCCCTTTTCCAGACCAGATCCAAACCTAACCCTGACCTTGAGATCTAGACTGACCCTGTTAACTCCAGCTGCCACCCAAGCACTGACCCCAACTATTGACTGGCCCTTGTCAGCTAGCTGTGGGTCCCAGTCCTCAGGGAAGAGAAGGCCTCTATGGCTGTCAGTCAATTCTCCTCTTCCGTGGTTCATGCTGAGCTAAGCCTCTCTTCACCAATCAAATCTGGGACTTCCCTAAGTCTAAGAAGTACCCCCAGTATTCCAATAAACCTTGGGTACCCCCAAAGGGTCCAAACCAAATAATCCCCCAGATTTAACCTAGAAAGACTCTCCTCACCCTGCCCAAAGAGGCTCTGGAGTCCAAATGGCTTCAGCAAATATTAACTGAACTTCAACTATGTACAGGATACTGTAAGGACCACAAAAACAACACAATTTGTGATATAGGACATGGACATTCCAATTGTGAGGAAAGTGCTTCGCAAATCTGAAACCCTAGAGTGAGATTGGTTTGTTTAGAGGGTGACCAGACCTGTGGTTTCACTGGTGTAAGGAAATCCTTGGTATGGAAATCCAACCTACCAACTTAGAGAGATTACTGCTCTCTCTGGACCTTGATCTTAGAGAATTACTTGAGGGCCTGCGAGCTTAAATGAGTACACAAGGAGTATGTGAGGGAGGCAGGATTGGAACTCAGGCCTTCCTGATTCCAAGGAACAGTTCCCTGTCCACTATGATGCACTGCTTTTCATTATGAAAAAGAGCAACAGAGAGAGGGAGGGAGGGAGATGGATGGATGGATAGATAGATAGATAGATGATAGGTAGGTAGATAGATAGATAGATAGATAGATAGATAGATAGATAGATAGATGATAGACAGATAGACATAGACAGATAAATAGATAGATAGATAGATAGATAGATAGATAGATAGATAGATAGATAGATAGATAGATAGATAGATAGACAGACAGACAGGTAGGTAGATAGATAGGTAGGTAGGTAGATAGATAGATAGATGATAGACAGATAGACATAGACAGATAGATAGATAGATAGATAGATAGACAGACAGACAGACAGGTAGGTAGGTAGATAGATAGGTAGGTAGGTAGATAGATATACACATATATTGTTATTCTTGTTAATAATAAGGGACATAATACACTAAGAGACAAAACTGCACAAGTTACACAATCCTATGAGATAACACTAACAGGTGATGTTACAGATTAGCACATGGTAAGAATAGAGGACAGGTTAGTTTTGAGGAGGTGAGACCTGGGATACTTATCATTGATTGCTAGGAGGGCAGTTAAAGCCCTCAGAGACATTCAGGATGTTCAAGAATGTAAACTCCTTTAGGAAGTGACTGTTTTATTTTTTATCTTCATATGCCTAGTCCTTCACAAAGCCTGACACACAGTAGGTGCTTATTAAATGCTCACTGAAAGAATAAATGAACATCTGGAGATGTATATATGAATACTCCCTTCAGGCCTTTCACCACCTCATGCATAGATTACTGCAATAGCTTCTGAGGGGTGGGGTCTGCCTGTCTCCAGTCTTTCCCCTCTCCAGTCCATCCTCCATTCAGCTGCCAAGGTGATTGGTCTCACCATGTCACAGTCACCCTCAATAAACTCCAGTGGCTCCCTGTGGCCTCCAGGATCAAACACAAAAAAATCTTCTGGTATTCAGAGCTCTTCATAACTGAGCCTTCTCCCACCTTTCTTTCTTCTTACTCCTTATACACTTCCCCTTCCCCTCCCCACCACCACTACATACTCCTCTCTCCAGTGATGCCAGTCTCCAGGCTCCATCTCTCAGCTCTGGGCATTTTCTCTGGCTGTCCTCCATACCTGGAATGTTCTCACTCCTCATCTCCGCCTCTGAGCTTCATTCAAGTGCCACCTTAAATCTCACCTTCCCAAACCTTCTTAATTCCAGTGACTTCTCTCTTAATTATCTCCTATTTGTCCTGTGTTTACTTTGTTTGGACATAGTTGTTCCCATGTGGTCTCCCTCATTAGATTGGGAGCTCCTTGATGTCAGGGATTATCTTTTACCTCTCTTTGTATCCCTAGTGCTTAGCACAGGGCCTGACACACAGTAGAGGCTTAATAATTGATAACAGAGTGATTGACTGAATGTGAACTTCTTGAGAAGAGAAACTGTCATTTTGTCTTTTACATCCAAATGCTAATAATTGTACTATAGGTTTGCAAAGTACTTTACAATTGCCTTCTCATATATATCAGATCTTTGTCAGATTGAGTAGAGATAAATTTGAGCAGTTTTGAAAAGCAATTCATTTGGGATCTTGAGCAAGACCTTTAAGAACATGGGTTCAGAGGACATGTATTCAAATCCTGCCTCCTTGTGTGATCTTGGACAAGTCATTTGACCTCTGTGGACCTCAGTTTCTTCTTCTTTTTTCCAATGGGGGGTGTGGATGAACGGTCCCTCTGAGCTCTAAATCTGTGATGCTATGATCCTGGGATCATTAGGGCAGGTGGGTGACATGATGCATAGAATGCCAGGTCTGGAGTCAGGTAGACCTGTTTTCAAGTTCAACCTCAGATTCTTACTAGCTGTGTGATCCTAAGCAAGTCACATAACCCTCTTTGCCTCCTTTTCCTCATCTATAAAAATGAGCTGGGGAAGGAAATGACAAACCATTCCAGTATTTCTGCCAAGAAAACCCCAAGTGGGCTCATGAAGAGTCTGACAGAAGTGAAGCAACTTAACAAAAACATTATCTGAGGTCCCCTCGGGGTCCGCTTTGAACATTAGGTGAAAACATCAGTGGGAAAGGGCTGAGGGATGCTCAGAGTGGGGCACGAACCCCTGGGATGGTCCTTATTAAGGCATGAAACTTCCTGTAGACCATCCCTTTTGAGGAGACTCTGATTTTCCTGAAGGAAACATGGCAGTAGTTTTCTCTTAATCAGATCAAGATGGTCACAGCTCAAATGGAAATCCGGCAAGGCTGATTTCAGAGCATTGTTTTCCTTTGTTAACACACAATTTAATATCATGGTGCCCAGAGTTATCAGGTAATGCCAAATCATTCCTGGTCCCTGTTGCTAGTGCCACTCTTGAGGAGGGGGATCCTGAAACTCAGGGTGGGGGGCTGAAGGAATGGGTGCTGGGATTGGGGAAAGGAAGGGGTTCCCGCCACCCTGGTTCTCTCCTCTTTCCTGTATGGATCCAGACCTGGAAGGAACTTTAAAGACTATCTGGCCCAATCCTTTCATTTTACAGGTGGAAACAAGGGAAACTGGGGTGTAGAGGAACCAAAGGACATGTCCAGGTGGCATCAGAGGCAGCATTTGGACCCATGTCCTCCATGGGTCTGAGCCTCTTTCCACTGGACCATAAGAAATAGGCACTAGTGGTATCCCCTCCTGCCCACCCCCACCCCTGGAGAAGCAATCCTTGATCAATAGAATTGTAGGATTGAGAGTTAGAAGGAACCTTAGGGACTAAATAATGCACCCTCCTCATTTGACAGAGGAAGAAACTGAGGTCCCAAAGAGAGAAAGGAGCCAGACCACAGACAGTGGAAGATATAGGACCAGACCCCAGGCTTCTTGCCATAGCCGCAGCATGACTGTCTTTACTTATTGGGGATTCTACATTCAAGTCCTGTAGACCTGTGTGTACAATCAGTCAGGTAGTCAGTTAGCATTTCTTAACCTCTTACCATGTGCTAAGCACAGTCTTTCCTGATTCTTTTGGGACTCCCCTGAAGGCTAGCAGAAGCCTCATCCATGCTCTCCATCCCCCTGAATATACAGAAATGTGATTTGTCCCACATTGAGCCCAGACGTGCTACCTGAGGAAGCCCTGACTCTGCAGGCAAAGGGTCCAGATTTAAATGCTGTCTCTGATGCTTACTACTAGTGTGACCTTGGGCAAGTCACTCCTTCTTGGGCCACAGCTTCCTTATCTGTAAAAGGAAGGTGTTAGATTATCTGGGTTCTCAGCATCCTTCTAGCACTAGAATAATGATTCTATGTCCTTGAGTTACTCCTTTCCTCTCTCTGTGCTTCAGTTGTCTTAGCTGCACAAAGAACAGCTTAGCCCAGATGATCTCTGAGGTCCCTCCCAATCTTAGCCCAGTGGTCGTGCCTGTGTAACCTTGAATAAGTAGCTCCCCCTTCCTGAGTCCCAGTTCCTTCACCTGTGGGTGAGAAGGGGGCAGACTAGACAACCTTAGGAACAGATACTCAGTTTTTCTACCCTTCAAATGAGTCTTTTTTTAACCTTTATTAACCTTTTGGAGGTCAATATTTGGAACAGCATTATCCTTTGACCTGGTCCAAAATCCATTGAGCGTGACCTAACAATCAATCTATCTGCCAGTGAGCATTTATTGAGTACTTACTGGGTACCTAAAGCACAGCTATACACAGTGTAGCCACCTAATAAATGCTTCTCAATCACTTGACTGACTGCTTGGGGATTGGGCAGATGACAAGGTGGAACTTGCTCAGGATATTTCATTTCTGAGTCTTGAATAAATATTTAGACACCAGCTCCAGAAGCCAAAACTATGTTTCTCTGCTTACTCTGGGGCAGATAACTCCCCCCCAGAGACAATGGCTGGATTCTGCTCTGGCAGATTACACCCTTCATGAACACCTCACTTCCCCAAAGAGCCAAAAGGTCAGGAACACAGGAAACTGGAGTTTTGCCATCAGCTGGGGGACAGAAGACACACAGACCAACAACACAAAGAATCATGGGAAGAAGTTTCAAAGAGACATATTTGGCCATGACATCAGGAAAAACTTCCTAACCATCAGAGCTCTATGAAAGAGGAATTGGTTTCTTTGAGAAGTAGTGAGTTCACTGTCACTGGAGGTTTTCAAGTGAAGGTTGAAAACAAGGGCTTGAATTGAGTTGGCCACTGAGGTCCCTTCCTAACTCTGAAATTCTATGATTCTGTAATTCAGGCTTCCAAGAAGCTACAACTGATTAATGTGAATAACAAATTCCATGAAATAGTCAAATTATTCGAATTCATACTGAATGTTTCCATTGGGCTGGCATAAAGTACCAT
This sequence comes from Pseudochirops corinnae, assembly GCA_028646515.1. NCBI lineage: Eukaryota > Metazoa > Chordata > Mammalia > Diprotodontia > Pseudocheiridae > Pseudochirops > Pseudochirops corinnae. Next base: position 348,048,519 of record CM053587.1, read on the forward strand.
GTTTTATATAATCAGTACTTAGAATAGTGCAAATGAAAAAGCATGCTATAACTTCTGCAGATTTCTTATTCACACCAATCGGGACCTGGCTGTATAATTCTGTCGTCAGTGTGGGTACACCCACTTCAACTTTAAAAATGGTCTTTGACACTTTCCAGACCCCTTATGGCTGAACAAGGCTCTGCTTCTCTTTTCTGTGAGGTTTTGACCAAACTGCACAGTGGAAGACAGATTCTCCAATGGTCCACCTTTTGGATGCTTCAGGGGCGTCTCTAGGCCTGTTGGAGGGGTAATTGTAAGGAACTTAGCACATGAAAAACACTAGACCACATGCAAATAAAGGCCTCCCTAGTGGTATTGACAGCCTGGCCTTCATCCAGAAAGGTGCCCTAGAGAAGGTTGGGTCCTAGAGAATGGGAACATAGCCACAAGGAACAGGTCAGACAGGGAGTGAAGCAGTGCTACTGTCAGACAGCTGGTGGAGGGAATGCCCAGCTTAGCAACTCTCTGATGATGAGAGTCACCATATGTTTGTGGCCACTGAGGAATTCCATGAAGGCTAGAGGAGGCCAGTGGCATCTGGGAGGATGGTTTCATGCCAGCTCTGTCCATGTGGCCCTGTTGAGATCCCAGTAATCAAAGTCACTCTTGTTTGTTGGCTCAGGAACAGAAGAGTTATGGGAAGGGGAAAGAGAACCCTGGCCTGGGAAGCAGAAGACTGGAGTTCTAGTCTTAATTAGTGTGTGACTTTGGCTGACTCAATTTACCTCTGTGAGACTCAGTTTGGGGGCTGTCCAGCTCTAGACTCATTTCCCTTAGAATCAAGTAGAAACTTCTCTGTCTGACACTGAAGCCAGGCAGTGCCACGACCTTTGAAAAGTATGGATCAGGAGCCAAGATAGCAGGATAAAAATAGAGACTTGCTGGAGATCTTCCCCAAGCCACTCCAAATATCTGTAAAAAATGACTCTAAACAAATTCTAGAGCTACAGAACCCACAAAATGATAGAGTAAAACATATCTCTAGCCCAAGACAACCTAGAAGGTGTACAGGAAGGGTATATCACACCAGGCTGGGAGCAGAGCACAGTCCAGCATGGGCCACATCGGCACACACAGGGTTGGAGCAGACCTCAGGGGACTAAATCATGGGCAGCTGTGGCTGTTTCCAGACTTCTTAACCCACAAATGCCAAAGACAGCATAGTAGGTCAGTGGGAAAATTCTGTAGGACCTGAGTGAAAAAGGAGTGTGGTCTGGCCCCAGCCCTGGGGTGGCAGAGGTGGCAGTGGTGATAAGCAGCCATAGCAGGAGTGATGGCTATTTCTGGATCTCTAGGCTCATAGATAGTGGAGGATCAAGCAGCTTATGCAAAACCTATGAAGCCTGAGACACTACACCTACACCCACCCTCACCCCCACTGGAAGCAGAGTCCTGCCTTGACAAAGAGTTAGTAAGTCAAATATTTCACTGGGAATATGAGTAATCAGTGTAAAAAAATCAGACTATAGAATCTTACTTTGGTGACAAAGAAGATTAAAACATACAACCAGAAGAAGACAACAAAGTCAAAGCTCCTGCATCAAAGTCTCCAAGAAAAATATGAATTGGTTGCAGTCAATGGAAGAGCTAAAAAAAGATTTTGAAAACCAGGTTAAGAGAAGTAGAGGAAAAATTGGGAAGAGAAATGAGAGTGATGCAAGAAAAACAAGTCAACAGCTTGCTAAAGAAAACTCAAAAAATACTGAAGAAAATAACACCTTAAAAAATAGACTAACTCAAATGGCAAAAGAGGTCCAAAAAGTCAATGAGGAGAAGAATGCCTTAAAAAGCAGAAGTGGCCAAATGGAAAAGAAAGTTCAAAAGCTTACTGAAGAAAATAATTACTTCAAAGTTAGAATGGAGCAATTGGAAGCTAATGACTTTATAAGAAATCAAGAAATTCTAAAACAGAACCAAAAGAATGAAAAACAGAAAGCAATGTGAAATATCTCTTTGGGAAAAAACACTAACATGGAAAATTGATCCAGAAGAGATCATTTAAAAATTGTTGAACTACCTGAGAGCCCTGATCCAAAAAAGAGTCTAGACATTATCTTTCAAGAAATTATCAAAGAAAACTGCCTTGACAATCTAGAACCAGAGGGTAAAATAGAAATTGTAAGAATCCACTGATCACCTCTTGAAAGAGATTCCAAAAGGAATATTTTTAGGAATATTGAAGCCAAATTCCAGAGTTCCCAGATCACGGAGAAAATATTGCAAGCAGTCAGAAAGAAACAATATGGGTATTGTGGAAATACAATCAGGATAACACAAGATCCAGCAGCTTCCACATTAAGGGATTGAAGGACTTGGAATATGATATTCGGGAGGACAGGGGAGCTAGGGTTAAAACCAAAAATCACCTACCCAGCAAAATTGAGTATAATACTTTAGGGGAGAAATGGATATTCAATGAAAAAGAAGACTTTCAAGCACTCTTGATGAAAAGACCAGAGCTGAATAGAAAATTTGACTTTCAAATATACAAGACTCAGGAGAAGCATGAAAAGGTAAACAGGAAAGAGAAATCATAAGGGACTTATTGAAGTTGAACTGTTTACATTCCTACATGGAAAGATGATATTTGTAACTCATCAGACATTTCTCAGTATTAAGGTAGTTGGAGGAGATAGATAGATAGATAGATAGATAGATAGATAGATAGATAGATGGCACAGGGTGAGTTGAATATGAAGGAATAGTATCTAAAAAAAACAAAATCAAGGGGTGAGAGAGGAATATATTGGTAGGAGAAAGGGAAAGATAGAATGGGGTAAATTATCTCACATAAAAGAAGCAAGAAAAAGATTTCCCAATGGAGGGGAAGAGAGAGGAGGTGAGAGGGAATGAGTGAACCTTACTCACATCAGATTTGGCTCAAGGAGGGAATAACATCCATACTCAACTGGGTATCTTACCCTGCAGGAAAGTAAGAGGGAAGGGGATAAGGGAGAGGAGTTGATAGAAGGGAGGGCAGATTGGGGGAGGGGGTAGTCAGAAGCAAACACTTTTGAAAAGGGACAGAGTCAAAGGAGAAAATAGAATAAATGGGGAGCAGGATAGGATGGAGGGAAATACAGTTAGTCTTTCACAACATGACTGTTATGGAAATGTTTTGCATAAGTACATGTGTATAAGTTATATTGCATTATTTCCCTTCTCAATGAAGGTGGGTGGGGAGGGAAGAAGGAAGAGAATTTGGAACTCAAATTAAAAAAAAAAACAAATGTTAAAAATTGTTTTTACATGCAACTGGGAAATAAGATATACAGGCAATGGGGTAGAGAAATCCATCTTGCCCTACAAGAAGGTAAGGTGGAAGGGGAGGGGGGAGGTGATAGAATGAAGGGCAAACGGGGGAAGGTGTAATCAGAATGCATGCCATTTGGGGGGGGGAGGGGAAAGATGGAGAGAAAATTTGGGACTCAAAGTCTTCTAGAAATGAATGTTGATAACAAAAAGTTAATTAATTAATTTTTAAAAAGAAAATATGGATCAACAGAAATTAAGAACAATGATGAGAATGATATCGGGTTACCATGGAATAAACGGCACCAACCATGGAACGGAGCATGAGGAAGGCAGAAGGGCTGGGAATCTGTAGCAGTCAGAGATCCTCAGCCAAGGAGATCCCCCAGCAAACCCCCATCAACAGAATGGAGTTCTTGGAGGTCTTGGGTGCCACCGAGACCTTAGCAGCAAAGGACAAACACAGAGAAAGCTGTGCCAAGATCCAAAGGCGGAACCAGAAGGGTTCTGGGTCACATTCATGGTCACCATCCAGGCAAGGAAACCAGGGCTGGGGACAAAGAGAGAAACCTGACGGCATCTCAGAGGGAGAGAGAGAAATCCTATTATTCCGCTTGGTGTGTGAAAATAAGTTCACTGAAATGTAAACAGTACCCAAGCCAATTTGTTTGCCTGGGCTGGTGTTTGATTTGATAAATTCCTAGGAAAACACTTGGTGATAAATAAGTGACAGAATGAATAGAGCCACTCCTGGAACAAGGAAGATGAAAAGTTCAAATGTGGCCTCAGACACTTATTAGCCACATCACTCTGGCCAAGTCACTTTACCCTGTTTGCCTCAGTTTCCTCATCTGTCAAATGAACTGGAGAAGGAAATGGCAAACCACTCCAGTATCTCTGCCAAGAAAACTCCAAAATGAATCACAAAGAGTCAGACCCGACTGAAAATATCTAAGCAACCACAAATTTTGGTGCCTTAGGGGAAAGCCCTAACTGCACCACCCTAGTTTCAGCTCTAGGCATTGAGCAAAGGTATACTCTGGGCCTCAGGTTTTTTTCTCTGTTAAATGACTGCTCTTGGATCAGATGATCTATAATGTGCCTTTTAGCTTTAAGTATAATAAGGAAATGGCAAATGGATGCAGGATCTTTGCCAAGAAAACCCTGAATAGGGTCACTGAGGAGTCAGGACTGAAAAACAACTGAATTTATAACCATTTAAGTATTTAAGTAATTGTCAATCGTCTCAGTGAAACCTCAAACAAAGCAGAGACCTGATCTGGGAAGAGTGTGTTTACTTTAATTCAATAAGTGGTGAGTGGAGCATGAAAGAATAACACCAGGCTTCTTCGTTGGGCAGAACAATTCCAAATTGGAGAATCTTTGTACAAAACCCTTGGGAGCCGGCCTCTTTTGGGTCCTCATTGATAGTCCCCCAGGCTTCAGGCCCAGGAAGTGATTGGAGGGATTGGACCACTGTTGGGTAAAAGCCTCTGGCCTTCAGATCTATGTGACATCATGTTGGGTGGCCCTACGGACCTTGCTTCCTACCCCTTTGTGGCTGACTCCCCAGGGTACCTATCTCTGCCTTGCTGGACTGGGAGAAGAGGAGAAAAAATTCACATCCTGCCTTACCGTGCCTAGCTTTCTTTCTTCCAATCAGCAGGCATTTACTACATTTGTTAAGCACCTAATACGGCCCAAGCATTGACAATACAAAGGCAAAAGTGAACTATCCCTGTCCTCAAGGAGCTGCCGCTCTTCTGAGAGACACAATATTCACACAGTTATGTTCACCTCAGCATCTTGCCTCTTACATATATCCCTGCTCAAGAAACATTATGTTAAAGTGTAAAGTGTCCTGGATTTGTAACCAGAGGACCTGAGTTCCTATCCTTGCTCTGTAACTTAAAGGCTAGCTGGGTGACCTTGGGCAAGTCATTTCCCCTCCCTGGGACTCAGTTTCCTTGCCTATAAAATGAGGGGTTTGGATTTGATGCTCTACCTCTAAGGGCCCTTCCTGCTCTACATCTACACTCCCATGATCCCTCACTGTCAGAAAATTTCCGATGGTTCCCCTCTCTTTGATTCCCCCAGGCCAGTGCCACACTCAGGGATCAGTGAAGAAGGTGCACTCACTTACACATTCCTACAAACAGACTCCAACATTGACCCTGGTCATCTTTGTTTACTCCCCCTGGAAATCATTGGCTCGTAGGAAGCGAAGGTTAACGAAGGTTTTCTCCTCTGGGAGGAAAGGGGAGCTTGAAACACAGGGATCCCTCTGAAGGATGGATGAGCAGTGGGAGAGAGAGCCCAGCCTGCTTACACACTCTGCCTCCCCCAGATGCTGAGCAGGTGCCTAGGACAAGGTTTACCTTGGAATGTCCTTCACTGTTTAACCACAAGTCGTGTTTTAAAGAGGATTAAGAAAATGGTACATGTAGAAATTGATGCCTGAAAAATAAATCAGGAAGGGGCCCCTCCCAAGAGATTGAGTTATCACTTACATAGGGATTCACTTTGTAAGGGATAATTTATAGTGAAGTTTCCCCATTCTGAAAAATCACATCTAGAATGGCTTCAGTATTCACTAGGCCTAGGGTTAGGTCACCTGACCTTCAAGCAATCTGGGGCTTAGAGCAATGCAGACCCTCCTCCAGAGCCGCCTCATCAGAAGATATGCCCAATAAGGTTAAGACTGCTTTCACTGGACACCCACATGTTTCCCAGTCCTTTGTCTCAGAGAGATTCCTGCACTTAGGTTGTGGGTCAGCCCCCCTACCAATAAGAGTGAAGGCCAGTTGTGGGGGTTGGGTTTCTGCCTTAGAAGATTATATAACCATGAACTGTCTTCTACCTGTCGCTCTCTCCCTGTGGATGCCATGTTGGGCGACAGGGGGTAGAGTCCTTCCTCATGAGAAAGAATAAAGACCTTTTCTGACCTTAGATTCAGACTCCGAACTCTTTCATCTCACACAACTTTAGGAGTCTTCCATTTTTTAATGACAAACCTCTCTAAAGGACATTTCAAATATGATTCAGTAAAAGAAGCCAATGTGGAATCAGAGTGGCCGTGGGTGAGGCACTTGATTTCCATGGCTCTTGGTTGGGAATGAGGGGGTCGGAAATCAGAGCCTCTAAGGGCAGCACTGGATTAATGATTCTACAATATCCTTGGGCCTCAGTTTCCTGATCTGTGAAATGTAGGCATTGATGACTGATAAGGTCCCTTCCAATTCTGGGTCTTTGATGCTGTGATTGCAAGCCAAACTCCTATTCTTGCTCCTGGCCCCCATTTGGCCCTCCCCACCCAACCCCGAAGGGCTCTACCTTCAGTTGGCCCTCAAAGAAAATGGGAGATAATATGGAACGGAACCCCTTTGTGCTGCTTCAGAGGGCAGCAGGGCTAGAGGGCTGAATTACCTGGAGAATTGACTCAGTGTACCACTTGGGTTGGCCTGTTCTGATAAACATCCAGACTATCTATCTGTCTATCCATCTGTCTGTGTACATACATGTATGTATGTATGTGCATGTATTTTTATGTGTATGTATGTGTCATATATAATAAATTATATATAACATAGTATTTACTTATATATCTATTTACATATTGTATATACGTATACATATTTATTTATTGAGAGAGAGAATGAGAGAGAGAGAGAGAGAAAGAGAGAGAGAGAGAGAGGGAGGGAGAGAGACTAGTCCGGGGTGCAGCTGATTCAGTTGATTCAATCATTTGGGCCATAACTAACCTCCCCTTCTCTTCACTCAGCCTCTACTCTACTTCAGACCCTCACCTCTTTCCAGGTCCACTGTAATAACTCCCTAATTGGTCTGGTTGCCTCTGTCCTTCCCCTCTCCGATCCATCCTCTCCACTGCTATTGAAAACGATATTCTACAACACAGATCTCACAAGGTCACCCTAGATTCCTGAGGTGGGCTTGCTTTGTCAGATTTTTCCTCTTTCTCCTAAAAGTTGAGTCATAAGGGTGTCGGGAGGAGGGGGGGGGGAGGAAGAAAGGAGAAGGAAGGGATAGATAACTGGTTATCTCAGGGCTCTATTCAGTCAAAGTTTTTGTCTGTGGACGTTGGTGATGACCTCCTCATCCTATCTGAATTTGTCCTAGGCAGATTTGCAAAGCTATGAAAGGAATGAAGAGGCACACTGTTAGTAAGTTCTCTTTCACAGAATCATGGTGCCAGAGGACCTTGGAGCTCCCTCTCATTTTTCAGATAAGGAAACAGAGGCTCAGAGAGGAAAAGAGGACTGCTGGTCCAGTAGAAGACCAGCACAGTCTGTGCTACAAGTCAGGTACGCATAATAACGCCAGGACAAGGGAGGCCAAGTGATATTGAAGGACTCAGAAGACCTGAGTTCCAACCCCAGCTCTGCCACTGACTCAAGATGTGACCTTACCCTAGAAGTTCACCCTCCTAGGGCTTCAGTTTCCCCATCTGTGAAATGAGGAGGTTGAATTCAATGGCCTCAAGGGTCTCTTCCTCCCCCATATTTGTGATGCAGTGAATGTGGACTGGGGAGAGGTGACAGGGCTCCCGGCATCTTTCTGACCCTAATACAACACCTTCAGCACTTTATTTCAACACACCAAAGACCTGTGATTTCCCTGAGAGGGATATCAGAAATCCCTTTAAATCCAGGGTCAGGATCAGATACCTGGCCCCTGAATAGGTAAAAGGCAGTGGGCGGAGGATGGAGCACGCCTGTCTCCTGGTGCTAACGGCTGCATTTGCTGCTGGGTGCATGGTCACTAGGTCAGTGGTTTTGCTTGGATGGTTTTCTGTGCTCAGGGAGTGCTCAAGGATTCAGAGACAAGAATATTTGGAAATGTCTCCAACGTAAAAACACACACACACAACAACAACAACAACCAAAGGGTTGTTAAACTCAATAAATTATAGTAGAGTTCCTCCACATCACACTAATCACCAATTCAACCACACTTCAGTGTAATATCATGGGAAAAGTTCTGGGTCTATAGTCATAGAACCCGGTTTCTGGTTGAGTGACCCTGGACAATTCACTTCCCCTCTGTAAACTTCAGTTTCTTTGTCTATGAAGCAGGGAGAAAGGGTTTGAAATAGATTAATTCTGAGACCCCTTACACCTCATGATCTATAAACCTCCCTAGGGCTCAGCTTCCTCATATGCAAAATGACTAAGGCCCTTCCTGACTCCAGAGCTACAGTCCTATGAGTTCACGAGAGCGAAGTCTCACCACCTGTGTGACCCTGGGAAAATCTCTTAACCTTTTTGAGTTTCAGCCAGTTCAATGTGCTGAACTTGGAACTCCTAGACTCTCTCGGTCTCAACTTCCTCATCTGTCAGGATGATCAGAATTGTGATGAGGGTCAGATCTCTGTTGAGTGCTTTGCAGGCCATGGAAGACTAGAGAAATACGAGCTGTTATTATTACTCCAGTTTTCTCGTCTATAAAAATGGGCCAGATGGGAGCATTTACTATGGGGATTAAACAAGATAATTCATGTAAAAACCCTCTCCAAACCCAAAAGCATTGTTTACATGCAGCTAGCTGGGAGGAGGAGGAGGAGAAGGAGGAAGTCAGTCCAGAAGCCGGTGTCAGTCTCTTAACATTTTGCACATACTTGGCCATCAAAATGATCAGACCAGCTGAGCAAGTGGGCACAGCCTGAGGCTTTGGGGAGTTGGCCTCCCTCCCTCCGCCCACAAGCACCAGTACCCACTCAGGTCCCCAACATTTAGAAAATGAGGCTCAGGCACCCATTCCCAGAGTGTCAGAACAAGAAGGGACCTTGATGACCATCTAGTCCAATGCCCTCATTTTTAACAGGGAAAACTGAGGTTCAGGGAGAAGAAGGGACTCCCTAAAGTCCCTTGCCTAATAGAAATCCATCAAAGTGAATTTATTTTGTTTTTGTTTTTTTGGAGGGCAATTGGGGTTAAGTGACTTGCCCAAAGTCACACTGGCTAAGTGTCTGAGGCCATATTTGAATTCAGGTCCTCCTGACTCCAGGGCCAGTGTTCTATTCACTGTGCCACCTAGCCGCCCCCATCAAAGTGGATATTGAACATGAGTCTTCAAGTCCCAGGGCTGGCACTCTTACCGCCCAGCCAAATCTCCTCTGCCCACTCTACATGCTCACGTTACAACATTCCAGTCACCTCCTCCACACGCCTCACAATTAGTCCCCGGCTGCCGTAATTATCTCTCTTATCCCTTCCTCATCCTCTCACTTGCAAGGCTCAGGGAACCCGGGCAAGCAGTGGGTTTGATCAGTTAGGTCCAATCCAATCCCAAAACTTCAATCAAGGAAGCCACATATTTGACTGACCCCAATTGATTCTTTAATTAAATCAGTTGAATCTAGACAAGATGACAGAACGAATAATGATGAACAGACTCAAATGAGGGGGTGTCACCTCTTCCTCGTCTATCTACATAGAGCCATGGTTTTAGGTTCTTAATTATAATCCTAAACCCCAGATAAGGTCCTGGCCAACTCTGAATCCTATGGTGCTGACAAAATATAGAAATGGTCAGTGTTGGAGGAGTTGTGGTAAGACAGTCAGGCTAATACACTATGGGTGAAACCATTGATTAGTTCATCCATTCTAGACAGCAATTTGGAATTATTCCCCCCAAAGGTGGCTAAAATGCTCGTATCCTTTGGCCCAGAGATCCTGTTAGGGGGTATATGCCTAGGTGATTAAAAAAAACAGAAAGAAATGTCACATAAACTGCCCACTTCCATACAGAGGAAAAGTGGACCCAAGATGCAGAATGAGAAATATATTTTGGATGTGACTGATACATGAATTTTTTTTTTTGCTTGATTATGCTTTTTTGTTTCAATGATTGTATTTTTCTTTTAAAAAATAGGGGGCAAGGGGATTTAGTGGGGAGAGGAAGTAACAATAGTGTTGCCCTCAGAGAAGAAAAGTGACCACTGGAACTTTTTTTTAATACAAAGGAGGGAACAGAAGGAAGTTCAGAAGGAAAGACAAATAAGCAGGACAGATTTGAAAGTAGTATGTTTGATTTGTTACATGTATATTTTTTTAAAAGCAGGATAACATAATAGCGATTTATGGTCTCATGTATAATCCTCTTTTTGATCTACTTTGTACATAGGAATATTTACTGTTTGTGGACATTTTGTTCAATTCGATTTCTTTTTTATTTTTTTTAGAAAAGAAAGACCTCACATACGCCAAAATGATCATCTCAGCACTTTTTGTGGTACCAAAGAGCTGGAAACAAATTGTATGCCCCTTGAATGGGGAATGGCTACACAAATTACTGTACATGAATGGAGTGAAACATTACCACACTGAATGAGCAGTGAATAGGAGGCTTACAGAGAATCATGAGAAGACTTACGTGAACTGATACAGACCCAAAGTAAACAGAACAGAAGCATTCTATGTGGTGACCACAACAATGTGAACAAAAAGACAAAGCTGAATGCTGGAGAAAACATGAGAAAACACAGCCCACCCTTTTATTGGAGACGAGGGGCAGGGGGGAGGGGGGTGGTTATGAATGTGGAATGTTGCTATACAATGTGTCTGTTGGCTTTGCTAACCCCTGTTTTTCTTCTTACTGTCTTTGTGACAAAGGAAATCTCTGTGGCAGGAGAGGAAGGGATGGATTCAGAAATGAAAAAGATGGCAAGAGAAGTCATCAACAGAATGTTTTATGATGGTAATGATAAGTCCTGTGGTCCCGAGACCACCTATGGATAGCAAAGGTGTCCACGTGCTGAGATTCAGATTCGCCCAAAGGAGCCAGACCTGAGGGGCGGGAAGGCACCAAGGCCCACACAGGCAAGAAGCAGATGGATCCTTTAGAACTGAACAAATTGAAACATAGCCCAGTCCCCAGAAGAGGACCATCTCTGGTAACACTCACCGGCCACCACACCATACTCCGGCCTGCCAGGAAGAAGCCTCCAACGGTCCCACGATTGGTTGAAAACATGGCCTAGAAGGATAAGATCAGAAGTTTAATGTGTATCCAGAAGAATCTGATGAGATCCACAGAAAGAACACCTCCTTCCGCTCCACATCACACACCACCTGGTCTCCATAAAGTCCTACTCTGATCCCTTGTGGCGATGTGGAGGTGAACACAGGCCTTCAAAGGCTACACCAATGGAGTATGGGTCCTCACAGGCCCTACCAAGCTAGAAAGGCTGCAGGTACAGGCCTGGCAATAGACAACTGTGTCTGCTCTCCAGTAGTTAGCCAAGCCAAGCACAGAGAGGTTCATCACCAGGAGGCAATGAGTTGTTCAGCCACAGCAAGCCATAGAACCAAGAAAATGACAAGATGGCCTTTGGCCCAACTGGGGGACCCTTCTTTTCTTTGCAGGGACTGTGGTGAATGGTGGAAAGAGGGCAGAGACTGTCTTTTACTTTTTTTTATATTCCCAGCTCTTGGCTGTGCTTGGCAAACAGTAGGTACTTAATAAATGTGTATTGACTGGTCTCCACCTGTGAACTCTTAGACATTTCCATTAGGAAATGGGGCCCACCGAGAAGGCGAATTAGATCAGCTCTGGAGCCATTGGTGTGAATGTGACCCAGGCCAACTCTTCACGTAGGGAGAGGCCAGGATGGGTTGGTGTGGGTACAAGGGCCCTTCTCCCCAGAAGATGGGGGTACTTGGAAAGAGCTATAATGTCACTGGTGCCTCATCATTCTGCTTCCCTTCAGGACCCAGTTCCAGTGTCCCCTCCACTACAAGGTTTTCTCAATTTCTTTACTGAGAAGCCTGACTTCCACACCCTGACATCCCCTGTTCTAAGGGCCCTCCCAACCTTGTCATCCCCTGTTCTCAGGCCCCTCCAGCCCTGACATCTCCTGTTCTGAGGTCCCTCTCAGCCCTGCCATCCCCTGTTCTCAGGCCCCTCCAGCCCTGCCATCCCCTGTTCTGAGGTCCCTCCCAGCCCTGATATCCCCTGTTCTAATGTCCCTCCCAGCCCTGCCATCCCCTGTTCTGAGATCCCTGCCAGCCCTGTCATCCCCTGTTCTGAGGTCCCTCCTAGCCCTGATATCCCCTGTTCTAATGTCCCTCCCAGCCCTGACATCCCCTGTTCTGAGATCCCTCCCAGCCCTGACATCCCCTGTTCTGAGGTCCCTCCCAGCCCTGACATCCCCTGTTCTGAGGTCCCTCCCAGCCCTGACATCCCCTGTTCTCAGGCCCCTCCCAGCCCTGACATCCCCTGTTCTGAGATCCCTCCCAGCCCTGACATCCCCTGTACTGAGGCCCCTCCCAGCCCTGACATCCCCTGTTTTGAGGTCCCTCCCAGCCCTGACATCCCCTGTTCTCAGGCCCCTCCCAGCCCTGATGTTCCACAACCTCAGTGCTCTTAGACTCCAGGCTCATTATCTATCGATTGTACCACAGTCGGGCCCAGACATTGTGCATTACCCAGATTGCTCAGTCATTTTTCAGTCCTGTCTGACTTGCCACAACCCCCCTGGGGTTCTCTTGGCAGATACTGGACTGGTTTGCTGTTTCCTTCTCCAGTTCATTTTGCAGAGGAGGAAACTGACACAAACAGGATTAAGTGACTTACCCAGGGTCAAACAGTTAGTAAGTCTCCCAGGGCAGATTTGAACTCAGGAAGAGGAGTCTTCCAGATTCCAGACCCAGCGCCTTATTACACCGAGAAGGCAAATAGGAAACAGAAGTGAACTCAGGGCTCTTTCTCTCCCATCTCTGCCTTTGCCCTGGCTGTTCCCGTGCTCTCACTCTTCCCTTCCTCGAGCCTCATCTCCAGTGCCATGTTGGGCAGGAGGCCTTTCCAAGGCTCCCAGTGCCATCCCTTCCCTCTGAGCTGCCGTCCACACACTATCGATCTCATGCTCAAACTGACTCATTTTCAAGGCAGCTCCTCAAGGGCCTATCCCCAGCACTTGGCATAGTACCGTGACCACATAAGCACTTAATAAATGTTCGTGCACTGTCCGACTGACTGTTTCCTCTGCCCTGCCTTCCTCCTTCCTGTCCCCTCTTGCATAGACTCTCAGGACTCTCAAGCTTCCCAGACCAGTATCTCCCACTGTCTCCCATCACTGCCACTATACTCTGGGTCACACAATTCCCGCCTCTGTTCACTTCATTGCCAGCCGACCTGGTGCATCACAGTGAAGCTTCCAAACCAGCTGGTCCTCAGTCCCTCCTTCCTCTGATTCCTTCTTATTCCCGCTGCTATGCCACAGTCTAAAGATCTTTCTCTCCCTCTCTCTCTCTCTCTCCCTCTCTGTCTCTCTCTCTCTGTCTCTGTCTCTGTCTCTCTCTCTCTGTCTCTCTCTGTCTCTCTCTCTGTCTCTCTCTCTCTCTCCCTCTCTCCCTCTCTCTCTCTCTGTCTCTCTCTCTCTCTCTGTCTCTCTCTCTCTCTCTGTCTCTCTCTCTCTCTCTCTCTCTCTCTCTCTCTGTATTTGAAATCATGGGGCCAGGCTTTGAAGCCCAGGTCTGCTACTTATCCCCAAGGTAACACTGGCTCCCTTTCCTAACTTCCTTGGGTTTCCTCATCTGTGATATGGACAGATCGAACTCAGTGACTTCTAAGGTCCCTCCATGTTCTAAGCTGTCAATCCTGTGATCAATGTCCTCCCTGAGGTTTGCTGCCTAGATGGTCTTGAGCAAGTACATCACTAAATCTCCCTGAGTCTCAGTTTCCTCCCCTGTAAAATGCTTGTTGAAGGGAATGGAATGATCTCTGAGGTCCTGGCCATCTCCTATTGTCTATGATTCTGACATCAAAAGACTCTAAGTTCTTAACTTTCTGTGATTCTGACAAAGGAGGCTGGCTCGGTGGTTAGAATGCTAGGCCTCCAGTCAGGAAGAACTGAGTTCAAATCCAACCTTGGGCATCAGCTGTGTGACCCTAGACATGTCTGCCTCAATGGAAATAATAATGGTACCTGTCTCCCAGGGTTGTTGTGAGGATAAAATGAGAAATGATGTAGAAAGTGTTTACCATGATACCAAGCACTCAGGAAGCACTTTATAAATGTTTCCTTTCCTAACATGTGATCACTGTAGGACACTCATGCCCTCAAAAGGGCTTCCCTTCCCATCTCCACCACGTGCCGCATTCTACCACTGTGACCCTGGATAAGTCATTTCTCCTAAGCTCTCAGGAGCTGAACTCAGAAGTAGAAAGAACCCAGAGGCCATCTAGTACATCCAGCTCATCTTACAGATGAGGACAGTGACCCCAAAGAGTGACTTGCCCGGGGTGACTTAGTTATTAATTGTCAGAGGTGAGATTTGAACCCAGACCTCCACTGACTCAAGTAACTCCAGCCTTCTACCCAATACTCCATACTACCTCTCTGTCCTCAGTTTCCTTCCCCGTAAAATGGGGGAGAGAACTAAGATGGCCTTGAAGGTCACTCCCAGCTCTCAATGAGCAATCTCCACAATGTGCTGGCAGGAAAGCTGGGGGAGGTTTAGGAAAACAGAAACAAAGGACCAGAAGAAGATGCTGCCCTGTGGGAACAAGCAGAGCCGGGCGCTGAGGGGCCATTATCCATATGGGACAAAGTGGGAGATGCCCAGAAAGAAGGACTTGGCCACAAGCCAGCAGAGGCCAGGGGAGAGGCCAGGCAGGGACAGTCCTGGGTCCTCCTCTGAGGAGGCAGGCAGATAGTGTCTCACACAGGGGACGTTCTTCTCAGGACTCTCCAGGCAGAAAGAGCTTGAACTGAAGGCTTTGGAGCCATAAAGTGAGGCAGCAGGCTATAGAGGACGGGGTTTATGAGCAGGAATAAAAGCTGAAATGGTCAGCGTTGACCTAAATGACCATTAATGAGGCGTGAACATCGGAAAGGTATAAACACCTCAGAGGCAGGCAGGAGAGAGCAGATGAGATGAGCTGAGGAAAGGACAAGAGATTAGCAGAGTGTATCCGAGAAGGCTTGGCCATCGGGAAAACACCGTGATGTGTGCTAGGAGCAAAGGTCCCGGGGGGGGGGCGGAACAAAAGATAGGGTCCCGTCAGTGGACTAGCTGACTCTGACTCCAACCTGGTCTAGGGGCAGCTCCATGGCCTGGTGCCATGGGCTCCAATAACCAGAGCCCAGAGCTGGGAACTAAAGGACCAGGGTTCTCTGCTCCTGGCTCTGCTCCTAACTCCCTAAGTGATCTCACTCTTCTGCATCTCAGTTTGCTCAGCTATTAAATGGAAAAATGCATGAGGGGATAGCATGATAGAGGAAAGCAGGCCAGGAGTCAGATGATACATTGTGTGGGCCCCCTGTGCCTTGGTCTCCCCATCTGTAAAAAGAGAGGGTTAGACTTGGTGACCTCTAAGGTCTTTTCTGCCACTTAGTCAATGAGTCTGTGATGATGCTGGGACCCCAGCCAGGTTAGAGCCATTGCCCTGTCTTGTCTGAACAATTCCTAAATAATTCATTCAGTGCTGTCACTGACTCCTGGGGAAAGGTCCTCAGGGATTCCTAAAGAGTTAATCCTCAGTTCCCTCATCTTCTGATCCACCCAGAGTTAAGCAAGGGAACCACACTCATCTCTGCCTCCGCACTCAGTCACCTTTACATCCACAGAATCCACTTGGGAAGTTTGCTGGCTAAGCCACCCCATTCCCTGTCCCCTGGGTGTGCCCTAAGAACAAGTTTCTCTGGTTAGGTGCCATGTCCCAGAAGTGCCTCCCTCATAAGAAAGACCTCCATCAAAATCCAGGAAGAGTCACCAGTGTCTGAAGGGATGGCTACCAGGCAGCTAACTCTTGGACTCTTCTGGAGTCCCGGACCCCTAGGAATCCTGCCCCTCCTCCCTGGAATCCACAGGGCACCAAAGACCTGGCAGCCCAAGCTGGCTTCTCTCAGTTCCTAGATGTGGAACACCTGTTAGCCTTTGGGGAACCTGGCCTCCCAGCTCTG
>CM053587.1:348072218-348106788 GCA_028646515.1 Pseudochirops corinnae
CTGAAAATTGCCTGTTCATATCCTTTGTCCATTTATCAATTGGGGAATGACTTGTATTCTTATAGATTTGACTCAATTCCCTGTATGTTTTAGAAATGAGGCCTTTATCAGAGACACTGATTGTAAAAATTCTTTCCCATTTTCCCACTTCCCTTCAAAGAACTTTTTAAGGTAAAAAAGAAAGAGGAAAAAAGAAAAAAAATCAACCAAATAAACACTTTGGAATAGCTGAAAACATATGTGATGTTGTGCTCCCATATATGTTACATTTCTGCAAAGGAGTACGGGATGTCTTCCCATCTTTCTTCTTTGAAGCCAGGCTTGTTTTTTGTAATTTGACAACATTCATTTTTGATCTATTCAGCTATTAAAGGCATGGTCAGGCATGAATGATTTATGGTCTTATTCTTTGGAATCTTATTCTTATTTCTTTGAAATCCCACAACTTTTGGAAACACTGATTCTTCACATTGGCTCAATTCAATTCACCAAAAATTGATTAAATATATTTGTGCAAGGCACTGTCCTAGGCCCTGGGGATGTAGAGACAAAAACTAAACAGCCCTTGTCCCCAAAGGGTTCATTTCTGTAGGGGATATAGCATGTGCACATAACTCAGTAAACACAAGGAGATTTCAGGAGATAGAACAAAACACCTAGGCTCCCTGGAACACTGGTGAGATTAATGGGACAGAGTCTCACATCAAGCAATGTAGTCAGGCATGATTATGAAAAAATCTCACCACAGATTCAGCTCTTCCCCAAAAATTCACTCCAAACTTGGACTGCTCAGGTATGGTACCAAGCACTGGAGCAGGTCAACTAGGAGCTATAGTGGATAGTGGCTAGAGTTCTTGACTTGGTGTCAAACATTTCCTAGCTATATGACCTTGAGGAAGTTGTTTAACTTGTTTTTACCCTCAGTTTCTTCATCTGCAAAATGGGAATGATAACGGCACCTACTTCCCAGGGTTGTTGTGAGGATCAAATGGAACAATCTATACAGAGCACTTTGTAAACCTCAAAGTTCTATATAAATACTGTTATTAATATTATCTCCAGGAAAAGGACAGTCAGGCACATATTCTCTTTCCTAGATGCTTCCCTGACAGTTAGCGTACCAGAGAAGAGCCATCATGGATACTTCAGGGAAATTTCCCTTTGAGGAAGCCCGACTAATGTGATAGTGCCCTTCTCACACTATTATGGTTTGCCCTGCTCTTACTTTTGCTGTGTAAACAGAACAGGTTGCTTAAAGATAGAGGAATTGGCTGGTCTATCTAGATGAACATTCACTTTTACAATGTGTTCCTTACCCCATCTCCCAAGTTGCCCTGGTTCTACAGCCCCAGCTTTTATGTCTTTCCTCCCAACCCTTAGCCTTTGAAGTGTCTGAGCCCACTGTCTTCCCTATCCATGGTGCTGGCCCTTTGTGGAACAAGAAGGTTAACACACTGAAGATATGAAAGACCACTAGCTTAAAGAGCTGGCAGGTTCAGGGTCCTATGTTATTTCATATTCCCCAGAGGTTCCTGATTGATCAACTACAACATGTACTTCAAGGCTAAAGGGGACAGCTGTGGGTAGTGCTCATAGTAAGGGACATTTTATAGTGCTTTACATTTTGCAAGATATTTCATTTGAGCCTCACAGACACACTGTAGATAGATGGCCCAGGTACTCTTCTCATTTTATAGATGAACAAACCAAGCCTCAGACAGATGAACTGATCTTTTAGTTATACAACCAGTTGGTTAATTAATGTTGGAGGTGAGACTTGAGACCAGGTCTTTTCTGACTCCAAGTTCAGGATTTTTTCTTCGATATCACTTGGTCTCCCAATGAGTGACCAATAGACACATTCATGGAATGAATGGAAAGTTCTCCCTCTTCTTTTAATTGATAATTTAAAAAACCCAAATAGGCAAGTAAGGAAACAAAAATAAATCCATATATAGATATGTATATGTGTATATTCATACATATATACACACACGTATGTATACATACACATACATACACATATACTCCAAAAACAAAACAGCCCTGAACAGTGATTGGGCTTCATTTAACTTCATTCTTTTGTACTTTAATCTTTTAAAAGGAAGGTTACACCTTTTATTAGTCTGCTAACACCAACAGTTAATATTTATACAGCACTTTTAAGTTTTGCAAAGAACTATGCAGACACATATATACATATGCGTATGCATATACATGTATATATATATAATCTCATTCGACTACCTTGTGAGATAGATAATCATATCATCTACATTTTATGAGGAAGCTGAGGCTCAACATTGTTGCTATTTCATATTGTCTTTGTTTACATTGTTATGGTCGCTTTGTGTATCATATACAGTAGATCTGCTTTCTTCATTTTGTGTCATTTTCTATAATACTTCTGATGCTTCTCTGAATTCTTCATATATGTTGTTCATTGTGGTGCAATAATGATCCATTTTATTCATGTAGCACAATTGACTCAGACATTCCCAGTTGCTGGAGATATAGTTTGCTTCCAACTTTTTGCCATTGCAAACAGAGTTGCTATGAGTATTTTTGTGTTGTTGCTCAGCTGTTTTCAATTGTGTTACTGGAATGGCTTGCCATTTCCTTCTCCATCTCATTTAAAGGTGAGGAACAAACAGAGTTGAGTAACTTTCCCAGGGTCTCACTACTATTAAGTGTCTTCAGCTAGATTTGAGTTCAGGAAGACTAGTCTTCCTGATTTCAAGTCTGGCATTCTATCCGCTGCACCATCAAACTGCCCTGAATATTTTTGCACAATTAAATGGTTCCTTCCTGTAATTAATTTCCTTGGGAGTATAAATCTAGCAGTGAGATCACTGTACCAAAGTGTAAGAACAATTTTTGTAACTTTGGGGGGTATAATTTCATTTTTTCCTTTATAATTGGATCTGTGATTTCCCTGGCATAGGGAACTTTCAGTGAGGAACTCCACCTACCAGTACAGATGGACACTTGTTCTGTAAATTACAGTCTTAGAGAGTTTTCTATAGCTCCTGTGAAGTTAAACACCTTTCTGGGGTCACACTGGGAGTTTGTGTCAGAGACAGGACTTGAAACAGGGTCTTTCTGAGGTCATCTCTCTATCCCCTATGTCATGCTGCCTCTCCACATTGATTTCTAATAACAGCTGAATCGATTCACCGTCAATAGTGAATCAGTGTGCCTGATCTCCCTGTCTAACTAGCACTAAATTCCCTCCACTCTGAAAAATCTCTCCTTCACGTGGCTCTTATGTATCCCTTTTGGGACTTGTAGGTAGTCCAACAGCTATGTCCTCAACTGTGCAGCCAGCAGTATTGTTTGTTTTCTGTAAGTAATCTCCTTCTGTTTCCCCCATCTTCTAAGCTTTACCGCCTATGTTGGAGTTTGAGGAACAGCAAGGAAGAGCGTATTGATCTGGATGCAAGTGATGAGAAGGCAATTCCAGATGATCCCGAAGACAAGTTGGAAATAGGTGAGTTAGGACTCTAGTCCTTTTTGCAGACCTCAAATTATTTCTCCCTACAGTGATAGTAAGACCACACTTTCTGTGTGGTTCAAGCTGGATTGGAGTGTGGGGCCAGAATCAGAGCAGAGATAGAATCAAAAACATATTGGTATAGCTATATAGTCATAGTCCTTCCCACTCTCCTTACAGAGGAGGGACCTGGATTCTAGCCTCATTGACTGCTGAATATTCTGCCATATTCCTGCTAAAATTGTTGCTAATCCATGGGTCTCAATTTTCTCCTTTGTAAAATGAGTTTGGATATTATGGTCTTTTAGTGTATCAGAAAGAACCTTGGACTAAGAGTTAGAGGACTGGACTTGAGCTTATTACTTTTGTGACTTCATCTCTTTGGGTCTCAACTTCCTCATACGTAAAATTATCAGGGACCAAAGGGAAGACACTAGATGATCCCTTAAGTTTCTTTCAATGCTGAAACCTATGAGCCTATAGTCATTCCCTTGCAATATTCAGTGCTTATGAATGCCAGAGGATACTAGAATGATTTTAGGATCTGTCTATGGTTCTAAAAACAATATAACTGGTTTTCCAGATCAGGTCAGTGTATGTAGAAATGTCCAGCAATTCTTAGTGATAAAAGAGCCCATTAACTACTCTGCTTGCTTACATGGGTACAGACAAATTTCACCCTCAGAATGGAGGGGAGGAATAAAAGTCACTGAACTATGTAAATCATTTATCTTCTGAGAGATACTAACTACCCATTCCTGCAGTATGTGTAAAATAAATCAATAAATAATAAAATTATGACCATTAATAATTGATGAATTTTAACCCACCTTTGAATTGTTTATTTAAAATCTTATTTCCCACCAATTACATGTAAAACATTGATCTCCAAATTTCCTCCTTCTCTCCCTTCCTTCCTCCCTCATTAAGAAAGAAAATAATTTGATATAGTATGTGTGCAGTCACTCAAAAGCATACTTCCATATTAGTCATATTGTGAAAGAAAACACATATAAAGCCCCCAAGGAAAATGAAGTGAAAAAAGTATCCTTTGATCTGTATTCAGACTTCATTAGTTCCCTCTCTGCATGTAGATAGTATTTTTTCATTATAAAGTCCTTAGGAATTGTCCTGGATCATTGTATTGCCAAGCATAGCTAAGTCATTTACAGCTGATCATCATACAATGTTGCTCTTTCTGTGTACTATGTTCCCCTGGTTCTGCTCACTTCACTTTGCACAATTTCATGTAAGCCTTTCCAGGATTTTCTGAAACCATTCTGTTCATCATTTATTATAGCACAATAGGATTCTATCACAATCATATACAACAACTTGTTCAGGCATTTTCTGAGGCATACCCAAGTTCTGATTCTTTGCCACCACAAAAAGAACTGCTATAAATATTTTTGTTCACGTAGGCCTTTTCCTTTTTGTTTTCATCTCTTTGGGATAATTATGAGTTTCAATAGGTTTTTTGGTCCCAGAAGGGACCTTGAAGATTCTTTAGTTCAGCCTCCTCATGAATCTCAGAAAGGTCATAGATTTTAGAGTTGGGAAAGAGCTTGGAAAGGGAACTTGCCTAGGATCACACATAAAGTAAGTAGTAAGTCAGGATTTGAACTCAAGTCCTCAATCTAAATCCAGCACTGTTTCTACCATGCCATCTGAGCTCCTGGTGGGAGGAAGAACATAACTTTGTCATCATTACCATTCTTAATGATGTGATAGTACTAACTCCCTCTGATATTAAGCCCTTACAATCATCAATTGGTTCATAACTTATAAAAGCACTTCCATACCCATTCATTCACATGATCTTTAAAGTGGCCCATGAGGTACAATGAGTATACTACTAATTTTCCAGATGAGAAAAAGGAAGTCCAGAAGGGGAAGAAGCTTTTCCTAGTTTATTAGTGAGAGATTAGAGACTAGAATCCTAGTCCCCTGATTCTTACTGCAGGGCTGCCTCAGTTCTGTGGGTTTGATTCTCCCAATATCCTTTTTGGAGAAGCAAAGTGTAGACAAGGAGACTCAAAGGAGAAAATCTGATTCCTGAGGTGCCAAGACCAAGTCCGTTGATTTGGGACAAGGTCAGACCTAGAAACACTTTATTCTCTCAATGAGATATCACTGGAAGATCAGACCCAAAGTTGAATAGCAAGTTATCCCTGTAGCTGTGGCTATAGATTAACTCTATATCCTAGTTTGTCATTTGTCAGGAACACCCATTTCAGTTATGATTAGATGACCTGACATCCTGTCTGTCTAGGCATTTGAGGGAAATCCATCCATGTATGAATGCATCTATGAATTTGTTAAGTACTTAACCTGTGAAAGGCCCCCCAAATTTTACAAATGCAAAAAAGAAATCAGTTCCTGCTGTTGAGGAGCTTGCATTCTATGGGGGAGGGGAAATAATAACAAATACAGCCGGCATTTATACAGTGTTTTAACACTTTACATATGTTATTTGATCCTCAGAGCAACCCTGTGAGATAGGCGTGTTATTATCTTTATTTGTTATACAAGGAAACAGGCTGGGAGAGGTTAAGTGAGTTTCTCATGGTTACACAACTAACAACATAAATATAGTCCAATATAAGCAACCAGAGAGGAGTGATTAGTGTCACAATGAGCTTATACGTGTATTTTAGAAAGGGTTTTTAAGAAAACCCCAACTTTCCTCTTGTTATAAATTCATCGCCCTGAGGCCCCTGTAGAAACTGTTCTGGGAGTTTCAGTTGTCTAGTTTCAGAACCATGGACAGCTTCCTGGGCACCTTTAAGCATTCTCCTGGATTTATAGCCAATGTTGCCAACGTTTCACAAAGTAATTAAAGAAATCCTTGGCTCACAGGTTTTAATGTTGAAGGGGGCCTTGGAGACCCTCTAGTTTGGGGAAATCTCTCCAAATCTGGCCATCTTCTTCCTCTTCAGCTTGGAAGGAACTTTTGGAACTTTTATTCCATTATAATAGCCTTTGGGAGTTCACCTCCAGGTCCCAGTGTACTATCGTAGTAAGACATTAGTGGGAGAATAAAGAAGTCATTAGCGCTAACTTCTATGGGAGAATTAGGGCATAAAGGGTCAACTTTGGCATCAGGACAAGTTGTTGTTAAGGCCTTGCCTCTATCTCATGCTGGTGATGTGAGCCTCAGCAAGTCACTTAACATCCCTGTGCCTCAGGCAACTTTCTAAGGCCCTAAGTTGCAGGACATGTGCTAAATATTTATTGGTAGAAGGCATTTCCTCACTGGGGGTTCACTACATGAATGAAATCATGCTTCTGGAAACAAAGAGGAAAAAGTCTTAAAACATTTACAAAGCTCTTTATGATTGCAAATACCATATCACATGAGTATTTGAATTGGAGTCAAGATAATTGGGTTTCCAACCAAATCCTGCCTCTCCCTTTTATCATCTGTGTCCATTATGGGCAAGTTGAGCCTCAGTTTTCTTATTTGCACAATGGGAGTAATAGTATCTACTTCACCAGATTACTGTTAGCATAGAGTGAAAAAATATGTAAAGCACTTTGAAAGCCTTGAAACTTGAAAGAAATGTTGGCTCTCATTTTTTCTCATTTCTCATTGCAACGAGTGTAAGTATCATTACTCATACTGGAGCCCAAGGGTCCTGGCCCAAAGACTCAGGCTCTTTCCACTCCTTTGTGTTGATCTTACTGCTGACAAATTGGACACATTCTTGAAAATATTTTATATCATCACTATTTCTGTAAGCAAGTTTGGGGAAAGTCATCCTTGGGACAGCTAGTAACCAGAGGGGAAGCTGTCCTCTTAATAGGAGACTGTGTATCTCTTTGCTATTTTCAGGTTCCCTCACTCCGTAAGTCCCATAATTCTCCTGTGCTTCTTTGACACAGAAACCCCTCAAGAGAATAAGAGCTGCTTGAGGAAGACCTATGACATGTTCTGTGGACTGGAGCAGCAGAAGGGGCCCAAGCTGACCAAGGAGGAGGAGGCTGCCCTCAAGATGAAGTTGACAGACACATCAGAGAAGCCTTTGTGGAGAAATGTTGTCAACATCAATGGCATCATCCTTCTGGCTGTGGCTGTCTTCTGCCATGCTTACTTTGCATAGATTCAGCTGGCTCTTGGCTGCAAACCAGGTTCCTGATGGCCAGCCTCTCATCCTTTCTCCACCACTGGATTCCATGCTGCGATGTCATGGGAGAGAGGAATACAGTTGTAAATTATAACTAAGAATATGAGTGTACATATGTGTAATTAGAACCTATAGAAATGAAAAATTTTCTAATGTTACATTATGTTTGAAGCAAAGTGAAGAAAGGTGTATATACTAAAGCTTCCTAAAGCAAGGGGGAAAGACCATATTGGTTTTCTTAGGGATTCATTACAATTCAATTTAGTGGAACCAACATTTATAAAGCACCTACCATTGTGGGGGGTGTTGAAGATCAAGATGAAACAGTCTCTGAGGATGTGCAGACTTAGAGGCTATGGTTACCATGAGATCAGCTGCATTTTGGCTTCATGTAATTTCATCATGAAAACCCTGATTTGGAAGAATGAAGTCACTAGAATTGTGATGGTCTTTCTGGCTGGTGATTCCTTTCCTCCAGAGATTCACTGATGGCATCCTGTCCTTTAACTTATACCCTAGGAATCAGAGAAAGCATGTATGATAACTATCAGAAGAGTTGGGGTAGTTGGTGGCCCTGAGACTCACAATCTGGAGGCATAGGTTGGTGTCCCTGTTCTACACTGACTTTCTGGGTTACTCTTAGCAAGTTCTTTCCCCTTTCTGAGCCTCAATTTCCCCATCTGTAAAATGAGGGCATTGGACCAGTGTCTTTCCAAGGGCAACCCTAACAACTGGAAAGGGAACGGGCTACCTTTGGAACTGACAAATTGCTCTTCCTTGGAGATATTCAAGCAAGGGGGAGACAACCACTCATTAGTCCTATTATTATGGAAATCCCTATCTCATGTGGGTTGGACCAGGTGGTCACTGAAGCGTCTTCCACCTCTTAAATTTTCTGATTCTCTGACTGGATGGTCTCTGAAGGTTCCTTCCATTTCTAACATGAGAGACAGTCTAGTCTCTTGTGTTAGAGAAAGGATATGAAAGAACAGGATTTAAATCCCAGCTCTGGCACTTACTGGCTATGTGACAACCCTTTCTTACTGTTTTCTTTTATTTGTCATGAATCCACTTTTTGTACTTGTCACATTTTCTGGAAGAATTGTATACCTGTTGTCCATGAAATAAAATGTTTTTGACAATTTTTGAACTTGGTTCACTGAGTGCATCAGCAAAATGTGTAATAGAACTGGAGCCTTTAGTCACAGAGTCCCTTTTGAGAGATGAATAAGTATAGTAAATATTGGAGTGAGAATCAGGAAGAGTCGTGTTTGAATTTTGCCTCTGACACTTAGTAACTATGACCGTAAACAAATCATCTAACCTTAATGAATGTCAATTTTCTCCTCCCTAAAACTGGCATAATAATACCCCTTATGCTCCTCTGTAGGGTAGAGAGGTCACAAATAGTATTGTGAGTGAAGGTCAATTTCAACTGTAGGAGCTCCTCAGACACCAGGTGTGTATCCTCAATTCATTAACCTCAAGCAGCGATTCCCTTTGAGATCTCTTTCCCACAACATGAGGAAAAAGAAGTTTTTTGACTCACCTTAGTATTCATTCCAAGTCATGACTTATTCAAGGCTTCAGGGTGGGGAGCAAGAGAAAAACAGAATTCCAGGGATCCATGGTATCTTCCTGGGATAATCTCTCAATAGACCATCAGCTCCTTAAATTACCAATATTCAGTGACAGCTTACAGTTCAGCTCTTCTTGTAGACTTAGGCTGGCTCAGCTTGAAGAATGATGAACTGGGGAGTTTGCACAGTGGGGTAGCAATGGCTACATCGGTGGAAACGAGAAAAGAACATTCTTCACGGTGACTGGCTTACCATTGATGTTTAATAAATGCTTGCTGATTGATTGATTCTTTGAATCCACTAGGCAGAAGGTAGAATACCATTCATCTGATTTATAAACATTTATCAGAATTTTAAATATTTGGTATATTTCCCTGCAAATTTTAAAATATGAATTTCCATATAATGAAGTCTGTTTGTGTTTCGCAAGTGGGACCAGGAAAAGACTTATTGGATCACTTAATTATTCTCACAGGATAATGTAATCAGTATTTTACAACCAATTCCTTATTTATTTTGTGAATATTCTTCTGTCTAGCATTCAGTTATTACTGGCACATGTATGAGAGGGGTATTCCTTTCCATAACAGTACTTGCTTTACATTAGCAGGAAAAGTGAGCTCACAGATAAGGTGGTAGTGGTGGTGGAGATGTATTTGCAACCGTGACTTCCTCTTCCTTTTTCCTAAGGGGGCAGAGCTGGTAAAGCAACTGAGGATGTAATGTCTGGATTTGCCACCAAATGGTGGTCAAAGCTTGAGTTGCTTCAGTTCCCTTCAGTTCAGTTTTCATAAGTGCAAAGGAGATAATATACTGTCAGTCCTGAGTTCCCCTTTTAGTCTTGCACATGCACATATAGGATTTGCCTGAGTCCTGCAGACCTCAGTGCCTCATCCCATATTTTGTCTCCACTAGTCTAAGGGTGTGAAGATTCCCAGAAGTCAATCATAATTCATCACAATGGCTCAGCCCCCATCTCATTTTATAGTCTTATTTCTTTCTCAACTTCTGGTGCAACAGAAAGCTTTCTAAATAGTATGCAGTGCCATGCTCTGAAGCACTTATCTACTACATCTCCTCAGGTTTCTAGTAATAGACCAAGAAGATTAGAGAGGGTTTCTTTCTAGTAATTTGGTTCACAATCTCCCACTCTATACTTTTCTTCAAAATTATTAGTTGCAAATGAATTCAATTTTCTATTAATTCTAACAGCACTTTGGCTTGTTCTTCATAAGCAGTCTTCACTGATTATATCATATTCCTGCTAGTTTTAAGTAGCTTTTAAAAAGGAGTATTTACTTAGGTGATGCAGTAGAAGCAGTTAGCACAAAACACCTCCTTTTGCTAAATTTGTGACAAATGCTCCCATCTGTATATACAGAGTCCAAGGGGAAGTGGGTTCAAGTTTAGAAAGCACATGTGGAAAAAGCATAACTCACAGCTCCTGGTTGCTAAAAGCAATTTTCTCCTTTTTGTAAGGGTGTTCAAGAAATTTTCCTCTGTCATGGTGTAACTCCTTTTCTGTGCTCCTTGCGGAGCCATGAGCAGGTCTCCCCGCATCATATCCAAGTGCTGTTGTCCTAAGGAGATGATTCCATGAAGCTGATAAGACATCCCAAATGCTCTGGATCCTTTGAAGCTCAAACAAAGAGGGTGGGGGAAGAGACCAAGGCTGAGACCAAAGCCAAGGTTTCTACTTTCCTCACACCCCCTAAATGATCCATCCTTGGGGTTTTACTGGGATGCCACAATTGCTCTAATCTCTGTAATAATGCTGGCTCTTAATTAGATTTATAGTAGTCCTTGAGAATGTGACATGATTCCTGTGAAATGTCATTCCAGCTCCTAGGACTTTTCAAATTTCACCTATCATGTTTCATTGAGATTTGTGCTCACCTGTTGAGATATCAGAATATCTAATCACTTGCTTTAAGTGGGCTGGGGTTGCTTGACTGATTTACACAATTTTATCTCACCATTACAATATAGTGCAGTAAGTTTGACTTAATGTAAAAAAAGAGTGTAAGATAAAATGTAAATTAGAAATCCCAAGGAACTGACAATCCATTGTTCCCATTGTGGTCCAAAATCTCAACATTCCAGACAACTGACTGTTGCTAGTAAAAACAAAGTCAACATACGCTGTAAACTCCTTTGAGCATTGACATCTGGTCACTCCTAGTAAGGTACCACATCCCAATTCCCCAGCCATTCTCTGAGTTTTGTTACTTTCTTGACATGCTCAAAGACCATATAGGGAAAGGACAACACCTTAAGCATTTTGGTACCAAAACTAAAGGGTATGTGGTAGTCTCCACATGGATTTTACTGCCTCAGAAACTTCAGTCATGGAAGCACAAAACAGAACTTTATTGATTGAATATGAGAGGAGAGAGGGAAGAGTTGAGGATGACTCCTAAGTTGGGAACCTTACTGAGTGGGAGGATGGTGGTACTCTCAATATTGTTTCAGGAACTTACTATGTGACCTTGCATAAGTCTTTTGCCTTCTCTGGACTTTAGTTTCTTCATCTGCAAAATAAGTGGTTCAGGCCCAATAACCTCTAAAGTCCCTTCTCAGCAATGCAAGGACTTAAAACAGTTCCAAAGAACTCATGATGGAAAATGCCAGTCACATGCAGAGAAAGAACTATGGGGTCTGAATGCAGATCAAAGCAGAATATTTTCTTTCATTTTCTTTTTTTCTTTCTCACGTTTCCTCCAATTCATTCGAATTCTTTTATACATTGTGACTAATGTGAAAATATGTTTAATAGGAATGTATATGTAGAGTGGAGGAGAGGGCAGGGGAGAAAATTTAAAACTTATGGAAGTGAATGTTGAAAACTAAAAATAAATAAATTAACTTAAAAAAGAATGAAGTACAAGTAATCCCTACTTCCTCACATTTAATAATATGTTTGCGAAAACTTCTGTGCTACTGTAATAGTGATATTATGAGAAATAAGTTCCTCCTCCTTTCCTTTACATTACTAAGGTGTTCCTTCCCCTCTCTCTTTACTTTTTTACATTCTTTCCTCTACTTGTGTCTCCATATGCCCCAAAAGAGATATGCTAGGGAGAGGTGTAGGTTTTGAGAAAAGACAATGAATTATTCTGGACATTCTCAACATTCTGTTGAGCTTGAGGGATTGTCAGGATGGCCAAGTAGAGATGCTCAGGAAACAGTTGATGATGCTGAAGAGATGTGTACTGGGTACATTGATTTGGATGCCACTTTCATAGATATGAATAGAGAGGGACAGACAGTGAATCATGAAAGACAGACACACACACACACAGAGGCACACAAAGACACAGACATGCAAAAGGAGAAAGATGCTGGAGCCAGAATTTAAGGCATGTCTGAGGGATAGAGCTCTGGGGTTCTTTGGGGGAAGGCTAGGAATGATGATAAAGGAGACTTTGAAGGAGCAGTCAAACAGAGAGGAAAAGGACCAGGAGAAAGAAGTATTACAGAAACCAAGGGAGGAAGGAAATGGTTATCTGTGTCAGACATTGCAGAGATAAAAAATGATGAGGGCTGAGGAAAGAGCATTGTAAATATCACAATTGAGAAATTATTGGCAACCTTAGTGAGAGCTAAAATGTAGTGTAGTGGTGGGGCCAGCATCTGGAATGCAAGATGCCAAAATGTGAGAGATGAGGAGACTGAGGTGCACACTGCAAAAAGCTTTTTCTAGGAGTTTAGTTGTATAAGGGAAGAGTGATATTTGGACATTAACTTGAAGAAATGGAAGGGTCAAGGGCAGATCCTTTTTTTAAGAGGATGAGTAAGATTTGTGTATATTTGTAGGTAGCTAAGAGGTAACCAGTGGGTAAGGAGAGAGTGAAGACCATTGAAACCTTCAAGAAACGCAAATATATTTAAGAGAAAATCGAGGGGAGGCCAAGGACTTAGGGGTATGGGATTTAAAATAATATCACGACTGCCTATTCTATGTTTGTGAAACATTGTGATCTGAAAGGTAAGGAAAAAACACGGAATAGTGAAAATTTTCTAATGCAATTAACAAAAATTAGCATATTTCACAAACATCTGTTTATTTTTTTATACATCTATTCTCTACTGATCAACAAGCAGGTTTACATGAAATTAAAGTATGAAAAACTAGAAATTGAGCCACATGATCTAGATCTATTATAGGTCATTCTCCTAGAGTACTCTGCATGCTATCCACTATGGAGATAACAAATCCTGCTAAAGTTATGTAGTATAGGCACCAAAAGACAAAGCAAATACTTACAATACCCAACAGGTGGCAGCAGAGACTTCTAACATCTCTAAGACAACATTTGTACTTGGGCAGAGGAGGCTTCCTTGGGAGATACAGAATCATAGAATACTCTGTGTGGAAAGAGGTGTCAGAGGCTATGTAGTCCTACTGTACTTGACCTCAAATCTCTTTTCTAACACATCTCCAGATGGCTATCCTGCTTTTCCTTGAAGACAAGAGAAGGTGAAAGGAATGACCATTCATTAAGTAAGGACTATGTACCAAGTACTCTGCTAAGGACTTTACACACTTAGTGGCAGCACATTCCATTCTGAGACTCTGCCAATTGTTAGGAAGTTTTTCCTTATGAGGATCTTAAATCTGTCTCTGCAATTCTCCCGAGTGGAGCTTCTGGAGCCAAGTAGAAAGTAATACTTCTTCCATTTGTGAAATAAGGAAATTAGACTAGATGACTTCTGAAGTCACTTCCAACTCTACATATAAGATCCCATAATCCCTCTCCAAACCTCAGTTTCCTCATATGTAAAAAGAGAGGGTTAGGCGAGGTGACTTCTGAGGTCGCTTCCAGCTTTTTTTCTATGTGTGATTTTGACTCCATCACTTGATAAGCCTGGTCGATATTTAAATATTTAAAATTTATCACATTAGCCCCCCTAGGTCTTCTCTTCTATGGGTTTCATTTCCACCATTGATGCCTGGTTGTCCTACCCCAAACATCACCAGCTTATCAATGTTCTTTTAAAATCTGGGGCCCAGGATTGAGCATGCCCTTAACCCAATGTGGTCTGACCAGGGCACAGCCCAGTAGGACCACTTTCTCCCTGGATCTGGACACTTGATATCCAAAGGCAACCCAATCTCTCAGTGTTTTAGTTGTCTTACTGAACTACCTCCCCCTATTGGGCTTGTAGTCTATTAACTCTTCCTTCCTTGGGTTTCCCAACCCCCGTGATCTTTTGTTTCCTGAAGACTCTTGTTTAACCATGTCTCACTCATCTCTTACTTGTGAGGTTAATTTTTGATCCTGTTCCTTTTCTTCTCTGCTGGACTATCTATTACATTGAACAGAGATAAAATTCTGTAAGATTTAAGCTGATGTTCTAGTCTTTTAGAATAATTTTGCCTTCTGATACTGTTATTGAGTCATTCCCACCTTTGTGTTATCTGCACCAAAGTCATAGATAAAGTCCTTAAATAGCACAGGGAACAGCAATACTCTGATCTTCCAGTTCCTTAATCTACTCAACACCCATGACCTTATTCCTTCACTCTCTATATAGAGATGACCACTCACTTGATCGTAACACTTACAAGTGTTTGATTTTGTTGTTTAAGAACGTGAAATTACTTATCAGATTGGCATTAGAAGTTATCATGGGAACCTTCATTAACTGAGGATCCTGCCCCTGTCAATTGATGAAATTATAAGATACAAAGGTCAGGTAACAGTTACATTTGAAAGGATACTCTGTAAAGGATACTCCTCTTTCAGACTTGGGAATGTCATATTTTCAACTTGTAAAAGGCATGGATCTTTCAGAGTTCAAGTGTATTATTTTGTACCATGGAAAGGATGTGAGACCCTGAATGGCATAACCTGAATGGCCTATTTCCAGATGATAAAAGTGTGCTTCACTGAATAAGCCTCGTCTCAGTCAAACTGAGGCCTTTTAAAGGCCTTCGCTTGAAAAGGCCAAGATTCCCTACTGTATCCTGGGTCTTCTCCAGTTGTTCTGATCTATATCTGACCACTAGACCCAAATGACTCTGCAGGTAAAAGAGAGGTGGTGACTTTGCACAGCTCTCCCTCACTTAAATCCAATCCACTTTCATGTTGTGGCATCACCTCCTCGATGCCACAGCAGTAGCAAAGGGTGTGAAACAGGAAATGGCTCATCAACAGTTTTTAAGAAAGCATAAAATAATTTACACTCCATTTAGGAAATTACCCAGCAATTTGATGTAACTACAAGAAACCTAGTCATTAACTGATGAAGGATCAGTCATACTTCTGTGGCCATTTAAAAAACTATCTATCTAGTTTCACAGTCAATCACTAAAGGCAATCCCTGGCAGTTGGAGTAATCTCTTGTATTTGAGCAGAAAGCCAGCCATGGAGAAAGAGCTCAGGTCCTGTGTAGGAATTCCACTTTGGAATTTCCCTTGTGGAGGGAAGATTTCTATTTTCATTTGTAGTTGGAATTTTTTGATTTGTTGCTTTTCTTAGTTTTTTAGTTCATAGAAATCACAGATTTTGAGAGTGGAAAGGGTTATCTAGTCCAACCTAAATGTGAACAGAATCACCACTATACCACATTTGACAAGTGGCTGTCCAGCTTCTGCGTGAAGTCGCTGAAGGAGGAGAAATCTACCACCTCTTTAGATATCTAGAATCACTAATTAGTTCTTTGTCTTTTTGTTGATGAAATTATTTATAGGTATAAAATTACCCCTAAGAACTGCTTTAGCTCCACCCAAAAGTTTTGGTTGGTTGTCTCAATGTTGTAATTTTCTTTGATAAAATTATTTGTCATTTCTATTATTTGCTCTTTGGATAACACATTCTTTAATATGATATTATTTTGTCTCTTTTAAGTTGGAATCCTTTGTGGTCAGTTTTTTTTAAAGGTGCCACATAAATCTCAGAAATTGTATAATTCTTTTTATTCTCATTCAGTAATCAATGAAGTTCTATCATATTTAACATGTCTAAAATTTTATCCAGTTTCTTCTTTGGTCCATATCTTTTTGTTGGATTTGTCTAGGTCTGAAGGGGCAACATTGAGGTTCATAACTGTTATAGTTTTGGGGTCCATTTTGTCCCTTGTAGTTTGATTAGCTTTTGCTTTAAATACTTAGTCCTATGCTGATGAAGTATCATGGTGTACAGGTGACTTTAGGTTCTGTATTAGTGAATATAAGCTCTAAAAGGTATTGCTATAGTGGAAAAACTTAGAGTTTGGCTCTGGAAAGGGATTGGATCTGTTTTCCAAGTATCAGTATGGATGCCTATAGTAAGAACCATCACTAGTGAGCTAACACTTAGTGATGATTTTTTTTTAAGACATGGAAACCCAAGAAACTTAGATACTACACCATTCAGCAAATATATTAAGGAGTGAAATTATATAAAGGAGTGAAATATGTAAAGGAGTGAAATTATTTTCATCTAGAGTACCTTTTAACATAATGTAGCTTCCCTTGTAATGTCTTTTAACCATATTTATTTTTGCAGTTGCCTTATCTGAGATGAGTGTTTATTGTAAAAAAAAAAAAAAAGGTTGGATTCTGCTTTCAAATAATTTCTGCTTTCCTCCATTTTGTGGAGGAGTTTACACAATTCGCGTCTGTGGTTATGATTATTAGTTGTATTTTTAAATTTCATCATATCCTTTTCTAATTTTTTCTCTCCTTTACCTTTGCATTGTCTTTACAAAAGAAAAGAACATAATGAATAAAGGAAATGAAATCAATGCTACTTATGTATAATTTCAGTAGTCTGATCTTACACCTTCTGTCCATTCTTTCTTCATTTAGCCCAAGCCCAGATTACTGGTTCTCGCATGTTCTTAAATCTTCTTTTAATATTACCTCTTTGTTATCTCATGACCATAGCTAGAGTTCATTTTGCTTATTCCCTTCCTAATTCTCCTCTTCCTCTTAAACTTCTTTCTCCTCATTCTTGTCTATTTTCTTGTTGAATTTGATGCATTCTACTCAGAGCTCTTTGAGTAAGTGTGTGCATGTATGTGTATATGTATGTTCAACCCTCACTTGACTGGTTAACGTAAGAATGAGGTTCATGTTTGTATACTCCTCACCTGGAACACTCCAATTATGAGAACTAGTAAGTTCCTCTCTCTTCTGCCTCCTTTTTTCCTTTCTTTCCCTTCCTTTTCTCTCTTATCCAAATCACTAAAATAGAACGTATAGGCCCCGTGGTTGTCTTTCTTTACTCCTTACATGACCATTGGAGATATTTAGGTCCTGAGGGGACACTTGTATCTTCCTACCCAATATAATGTAGTTATTTCATCATCCTTTACTATCTTGCAATTGCTTAAATATATTTACCTTTCTAGGTTTCTCTAGACTCCTGTGTTTGCATTTTAAGTTTTTACTTAGTTTTGGTCTTTTCATCAGTGATGTTTGAAAGTTCTTTACTTTATTAAAGGCTCATTTTTACTCCTATAGCTTAATCTTAGTTTTTCAGCTCAAGTTATCACTGGTTATATTGACTCTCTTGGACTTTGGATTTGAAAAGACTGTCTTCTGACCTTCTCTCAGTTCCTGGGATGTTCTCACCCTGGAATTTACCTCCATCATGACAACAATCATTTTTCAATGATGAGTTGCTTCTGTGCTTTCCATTTTGAGGACAAGCCCAGTTCACCCATGCTTCATTTCCCCACCCCTAACTATGACTCTCCCAAACTGAAACACCATACCCCTTCTCCTGAACTTTTCTCCCTAATCCCTTAAACTCTCATGTGTTGTCCATTGCAATGTGAGCTCCTTGAGGACAGACACTGTCTTTTTAATTTTTTGCTTCTTTTTGTATTTTCAGTACTTAAAACAGTGCCTGGAACAGAATAAATGTATAACAAATACTTGCAGTTTAACTATAAACTTTAATCTTTTGCCTTTTGGAATACCACATTCCAGCATTTTTTCCCATTTAAAATGGTTGTAGCATAGTCCTGGACCATCCTAACTGTGGTTCCATGGCTCTGTAGACCATCAGTTTGGCAGGCAGTCTAATCCTCTTGTCTCCCACACTTTACTTTGGAACCTTCCAAAAGTCAACTAGCTCTGGCAGTGCACATATCAACCTCATCATCTTTGTGAACATCCTTAGAAAGACATTGCCAAGGTAAGTGAATTTATCTACAGCATTCAAAATTTCTCCATTTGCTGAAACTGATGATTCCATGTATGGATGGTGTGATGCTGGCTGGTGGAGAACCTGTGTTTTCTTGGTGTTAATTGTTAGGTCCAAATGAGCACAAACAGCAGATAATTGATCCATATTTTGTTGCATTTCAGCCTCAGAGGCTGCACTGAATGCACAATCTATTTATGAACGAAAAATTTTTTTTATGAACAAAAAATCATGCACCAATTCTCCTTCTACTTTAGTCTTGGCTTGTAACCTTTTTAAGTTGAAGAATTGACCATCAGTGTGGTGTTTGGCCTTGGTTCTGTGTTCACTGTCACTGAAGGCATCTGACAACATTGTTGAAAACATCAAACTAAAAAGCATGGGAGCAAGCACATAGTCTTACTTCACTCCATTGATGATTGGGAAAGCCTGAGAGCACTGTCCATGGTCCAGAACCTGGGCAACTGTGCTGTCATGAAATTGACATACAATATTGATGAATGTCTCCAGGCAAGCAAATTTTGATATAATTTTCCAGTACTACTACTACTACTACTACTACTACTACTACTACTACTACTACTGCTAGTATTGTTGTAATAGTAATGGAAGTCATAGAAACAGCAACTATCATTTACGTAACACTGAGGTTTGCAAAGCACTTTACAAATATTGTTTTATTCAATTCTCACAACAACTTTGGGAGGTAAGTTTCCTTATCCCTTTCTTAAAGATGAAGAAACTGAGACTGATTGATGTTAGTTACTATGCCTAGGGTGACATGAAGACAGTGTTAGGCTGGTAAATATTCAGCAACTGATTCTCTAAAAAAACTTGATCATGACACATTAAAAAATTTAATGTCTATTCTTAACATTTTCAACATTTTTTTCTTAAGTCTAGACAATCCAAAAAAAACAAATCTAACCCTCACTTGTAGCATTCATCAACTTCTGAGATGCAAATGCTCATAATGAATATTTAACAGTCTGATCCCCACTTGGTGAGAGTGTGGGGTTGAGTTTGAACTTCGGTCTTCTTGATTCAGATCTAACATTCTGTGCACCACCTAGCTGCCATTCATGAGAGCTTGCTGATTAATGGACTCAGATTCAGCAGAAATAGAAGTGAATGAGGTACTATCTCTGGTCTGAACTTTAGAGTGCAATAAAATATAGAAAGCATGTACATGAATAAACACAAAACATACTGAAATATCAAAGGAGTCCAAAGCTCGAACACAGCAATCTGCCTTATCTCCCCAAGGGGATCAGTTTCAATAGAATCTAGGGGAGTTTCTTGGAGGAAATGAGATTAGAACAGAAACTTGAAGAATGGAGAGGCCCTTTGCAGAACTCAGGATATCTGGACAAGGGGCAAGATGTCTGATGGACAAGGAAATGTCTGAGGCCAAGTGGGATTTAGGACTTCCTGATTTCAGGGTCAGTGATGCCTAATTGCCACCCAACCAAGGTCACAGGGAGGTGGGCTTAAGGTCCATTCACAAAAAGAATGTTGCCAGGGGTCCCTGAATCTGTGGATTGCTCATAGGTCCTCTGTCCCAGAAGATCCTCTGTCCTGACTTATGACATAGAATGTGAGAACCAGGAGGATTCTAAGAACAGAGAATTTCAGAACTTGGAGGATTCTTAGGATGGAATGTCAGAGCTGGGAGGGACTGAAAATAGAAAATGACAGAGCTCAGAGGAGTCTGAGAAAAAAGAATGTCAAAACTTGGAAGGGTTTTAGAACAGGGAACATCAGAACTGGGAGGGCCCTTACAACAAGGAATGTCAGGACTGGAAGGGGCTTTAGAACAGAGAATTTCAGAACTTGGACTATCCTTAGGACACGGAATGCCAGTGCTGGGAGGGATCTTGGAACAGATTATATCATGCTGGGAGGGATCTTGGAACAGATTATATCAACTGGGCAGCAGGGATGATCCACTCCAGCCTCCTTTCACCATTAAGCAAAGTGAAAACTACACTCAGAATGGGGAGGAGACTTGCCCAAGGTCCCAGAAGCGATTACTAGTGAGACTAGAACCAATACCATCTTGAGACCTAGTGCTCTTCCAACAGCATTGGCTACTGTGTCCCTGAGCTAGCAAAATTTAGAGGTACCCCAATCCAAGCAATATTACTATGCAGTTCAGCCAGACTTTCCATAGCTTGGCTACATGGCATTTGGGCAGGAAGTGAGGTGGACTGCAGTCTCACTTTACAGACTCAGACTTTCATAGAAAGCAGCCAGACTCAGCACCAGGTTGAGATCAGAAAGCTGGGGAGCTGTGGTGAGGACAGAGGTGACAGGGAAGAGTAATCCTCCCTATGGGAGACTCACCTTCAGTGCAGCTGACTAATGGGAATGCTCATCACCTTGGTCTCAGAAGTCAATCACAGGATTAAAACATCTCAGAGCTGCAAAGGGTCTCCTGAGTGAATGGGGCCACCCACTTCCTCTAGAGCATCCCAGAGAAATGTTTGGCTCCATTTGGCTTGGGGACTTCCCTTAAGAGGGACCCATCAGAGCCCATGGGACAGCTCTGATTCTGTAGAAGTTCTGACATCCAGCCTAAATCTGCCTTGCTGTTACTCACCCACTGCTCTTGTTTCTACCTCTGAAGCCAAGGAGCAGAATTCTTTCTAAAAAATAATTTATATTATTAGCTTTAGGAATGAAAGTGATGAAAAACAAAGGATATCAATAAAATTTAAATCATTAACAATAAAACCATGCTGAGAGGTATTCTTTTCATTTCCACGTAGATCCCTCCCCTCTTCTCTATTTACTCATCCATTCCTTGTAACAAGGACAAAAAGAAAGAAAATACCAAGAGGCAGTTCCCTGAAATCAATGAACACATCACCCGAGTCTGTTGGTATAAGAACAACAGCAGCAGCTAGCATTTCTGTAGTGTTCATAGGTTTGCAAAGTACTTTACAAATATCCCATTTCATCCACGCAATAACCCTGGGAAGAAGCCATTATTATCCCCATTTTACAGATGGATAGACTGAAATTAAGAGAAGTCAAGTGACTCGCCCAGGGTCACACAGCTAGTAAATAAATGTCTGGGGCAAGATTTGAACTCCAATCTCCCTAACTACAGGTCTAGTGTTCTATCCACTATGCCAGCCAGCTTTATAGTCCTCTATCTCATTTTGGGGGCAAAGCTTTGTCATTATAATTACATAATATTCAGTTTCTTTTTTGTTCTTTCCATTTATATTATTGTGGTGGTTATAGTGCAGCTTGGTGGTGGGGCTGGAGTTAGGAAGTCATTTTTTCAGTTATGTCTGACTCTTCATGACCCTTTTTGGGGTTTTCTTGGCAAAGGTCCTGGAATGGTTTGCCATTTCTTTATCCAGCTCATTTTACAGATGAGGAAACTGAGGCAAATAGGGTTGAGTGACTTGCCCAGGGTCATACAGCGAGAAGTGTCTGAGACTATATTTGAACTCAGAAAGGTGAGTCTTTCTGGCTCCAGGTCTGGCCCTCTGGAATATTTTTTCCTCTAAATTATGAGGCTCCTGCTTGAACTAAGAAATTTGAGTCAGGAAGAACTGTTCAAACCTGACTGATGACACTTCATTCTTGGCCCCAGAGGGGAGAACCAGGAGTGATGGGGGAGAGAACCTTCCTAACAGTTGGAGCTGTTTCAGAGGGGACTGGGCTGTCTTGGGAAGTAAGAGACTTCTGCTCCTGGAGATTTAGAAGCAATAGCTGGATGACCATTCCTAAGATGTATTGGTCAAGAAAGAATAGTACTAAATGACTTCTGGTTGACCCTTCTGACTCTGAGGTTCTGTGGCTCCAGTGTGAATCTGTTGGGTGTATTCATTCAAGGGGGACCTCAGAGACTAACCCTCCACAGTGGAGTTCCACAAGAGTCTGATCTCTAACATGCCCCAAAAGAGGTCATCCAGAATCTTTGTGTAGACCTCCAAGGATACAGCCCTTCACACTAAGGAAAGAAGCCCATCTTCTATGACTCACTTAATATAACTTTTCCTCAACCCCAGTCTCCTGATGTGTACGATAAGGGCATTGGACTTTATAAGCCTCAATGTTCTTTCAACCCCTCATCTATGATGCTATGACAGTCTTGTGTGGAGTGGAGAAGCAGGTCATGGGAGCAGAGAAGGCTGGTGACCAGGCTGTCCAGGCCAACATCATGCAGTAGGGTTCACACAAGTGTTCCCCTTTCAGGATGCAGAATTCTGAAATTCCTCTGTGTGAGACCATCCCTTCCTATAAGCACCTCTCTCTTTGTCCCTCACTTCTAAATCTATTCGTCATCTCTCTATGATATCTAGGCGCTTTGACCATCACTCCTTTTCTGACTTTCCTTTCTTTACTTTCAATTCTTGATATCACGGTTGGTCAGCCTGATATTCTCAAATCCCTTGCTCTCTTGTCCTGTCACGTTCATAATATTTGTGAAGCACTCTGAAAACTTGAAGGCACTATAAACATGCTAAGTTATAAAAGTTTGTTATGATTTTTGTTGTTATTATTACTATTATGTATCACTTATGGAATGGCAAGACATC
This sequence comes from Pseudochirops corinnae, assembly GCA_028646515.1. Taxonomy (NCBI): domain Eukaryota; kingdom Metazoa; phylum Chordata; class Mammalia; order Diprotodontia; family Pseudocheiridae; genus Pseudochirops; species Pseudochirops corinnae. The sequence continues at coordinate 348,095,118 of CM053587.1, forward strand.
TTACAAATAATCTTATTTGACCCTTACAACAACCCTATAAGGTAGCTGTTATTTTTATATCTATTTTGCAGATGAGGAAACTGAGGTAGGCAGAGATGAAAGAGAGACACAGCTGGTAAGTATCTGAGGCTGGATTTGAGCTCAAATCTTGACTCTAAGACGAGCACTTCCAAGATTTATGATTAAGTCAGCTCTCTTTCTACTAGACCATAGTGCTTCAGATTGAATGGATTTCCTCTCATGAGCTTCTTGAGGTAGATAGTGCAAGTGACTGGAGCAGGACCACCCAGGTATCCAGTAGCAGAGTTTGCATTTGAGGCTTGTTTCTCAAATGCCAAATTCAGTGCCCTTTTCTTTACACAATTGTGTCTGTTTTCCATATAGTCAAGGGACTTGACTAGAGTCACAAAGAGAGAAAATGGCAGAGTCCATATTCTTTTTTTATTTAGTATTTTGTTTTTTTCCCAAATTACATGTAAAACAATTTTTAACATTTGTTTTTAAAATTTTGAGGCCTAAATTCTCTCTCTCCCTCCCTTCCCAGCTTCCCTCCCATTGAGAAGGCAAGCAATTCCATATAAGTTACTCATGTGTAGTCGTGCAAAACATTCGTAATCGTCATGTTGTGAAAGAAAACAGAGACAAGAAAAAAACTTCACAACATAAAGAAAGTTTAAAAAAGGATGCTTCAATCTGTATTCAGAACCAACAGTTCTTTCTCTGGGTGTGGATAGAATTTTTCATTCTAAGTCCTTCAGAGTTGTTTTGGATCATTGTTTTGCTGAGGATAGCTGTCATTCACAGCTGATCATTTTACAATATTGCTGTCACTTTTTACACAATACACTTCACTTTGTATCAGTTCATTCAAGTCTTTCTAGGTTTTTCTGAGAGAGTTCTGCTCATAATTTCATATAGTACAATAGTATTCCGTCATAATTGCACACCACAACTTGTTCATTCGTTCCCCAGTTGACGGGTTTCCCCTCAACTTCTAATTCTTTACCCACCAAAAAGAGCTGCTGTAAATATTTTCATATATATAGGTCCTTTTTCTTTTTTAAAGTCTCTTTTGGGGTACAGGACTAGTAGTGGTATTGTTAGCTCAAAGGATTTTATAGCCCTTTGGACATAATTCCAAATTGTTCCACAGAATGGTTGAAGTAATTTAGAATTCCACCAACAGTGCATTCAAATCTCATTTCCCCCCACATTCTCTCCAATATTTGTCATTTACCTTTTCTGTCCTATTAACCAATCTAATACATGTGGGGTAATACTTCAGAAGTGTTTTAATTTTAATTTCTCCAATCAATAGTAAGAGTATCTTTTTCATATGGCTATGGATAGCTTTGATTACTTTATCTGAAAACTGATCATACATCAAATGGGGAATGGCTCTTATTTTTATAAATATGACTCAATTCTCTATATGTTTTGTTTGTTTTTTTGGTAGTAGCTTTATTTATTATTTATTTATTCACTCACTCATTTATCTATCTATATCTATCTATCTATCTATCTATCTATCTATCTATCTATCTATCTTTAGTTTTCAACATTTAGTTCCACAAGATTTTGAATTACAAATTTTTCTCCCAATCTCTCTGATTGCCCAATATGGCAAGCATAGTGATTATCCCTTCCTCAAGTCTGCCATCTGTTGTATACCCCCACCATTCCTTTCCCTATCCCCTTACCCCTTACTTTCTTGTAGGGCAAGATGGAGTTCTACACCCTATTGCCTGTATATCTTGTTTCCCAATTGCATGGAAAAACATTTTTTTAAACATTTGTTTTTTAAAACTTTGAGTTCCAGATTCTCTTCCTTCTTCCCTCCTTACCCACCCCCACTGAGAAGACAAGCAGTTCAATATAGGTTATACATGTGTACTTATGCAAAACATTTTCATAGTAGTCATATTATGAAAGACTATTTTTTCCTCCATCATATCTCACCCCCACTTTATTCTATTTTCTTCTTTAGCCCTGTTCCTTTTCAAAAATGTTTGCTTCTGACTACCTTCTCCCCCAATCTTCCCTCCCTTCTATCGCCCCCTCCTATCCCCTTCCCCCTACTTTCCTATAGGGTAAAATACCCAATTGAGTGTGTATGTTATTCCCTCCTTAAGCCACATCCAATGAGAGTAAAGTTGACTTTTTTTGCCCTTTCTCCTCCCTCCTCTTCCACTCCATTATAACAGCTCTCTCCTGCCTCTTTTATGTGAGATAATTTACTCTAATCTATCTCTCCCTTTCTCCTTCTCCCAATATATTCCCCTCTCACCTCTTAATTTTATTTTTTTAAGATATCATCTCTTTACATTCAACTCACCGTGTGCCCTCTGTCTATGCATACATGCACAAACACACACACACACACACATTCCCTTCAACTATCCTAATACTGAGAAAAGTCTCATGAGTTACAAATATTATCTTTCCATATGGGAATCTAAACAGTTCAACTTTAATAAGTTCCTTATGATTTATCTTTCCAGTTTATCTTTTCATGCTTCTTTTGCTTCTTGTATTTGAAAGTCAAATTTTCTGTTCTTTTCTGTCTTTTCATCAAGAATGCTTGAAAGTCCTCTATTTCTTGAATGTCCATATTTTCCCCTGAAGTATTCTACTCAGTTTTCCTGGGTAGGTGATTTTTGGTTTTAATCCTAGACCCTTTGACCTCCAGAATATCATACTCCAAGCCCTTCAGTCCCTTAACGTAGAAGCTGCTAGATGTTGTGTTACCCTGATTGTGTTTCCACAATACTCAAATTGTTTCTTCTGAACTGCTTGTAATATTTTCTCCTTGACCTGGGAACTCTGGAATTTGGCTGAAATTTTCCTGTTAGCTTTCATTTTGGGATGTCTTTCAGGAGGTTATTGGTGGATCCTTTCAATTTTTATTTTACCTTCTGTTTCTAGAATATCATGACAGTTTTCCTTAATAATTTCTTGAAAGATGATGTCTAGGCTCTTTTTTGATCATGGCTTTCATGTAGTCCAGTAATTTTTAAATGATCAGTTCTGGATCTGTTTTCAAGGTTGGTCATTTTTTCAAATGAGATATTTCATGTGGTCTTCCTTTTTTTTCATTCTTTTGGTTTTGTTTTATTGTTTCTTGATTTGTGATAAAGTCATTAGCTTCCATTGGCTTCATTCTAATTTTCAAGCAGTTATTTTCTTCAGTGAGTTTTTGGGCCTCTTTTTCCATTTGAACAATTCTGATTTTTAAGACATTCTCTTATTGGCTTTTTGGACTTCTTTTTACCATTTGGCCTAGTCTGTTTCTTAAGGTGTTACTTTCATCAGTAACTTTTTCTGTCTCCTTTACCAAGCTGTTGACTCATTTTTCATGATTTTCTTGCATCACTCTCACTTCTCTTCCCAAAATTTCATCTACCTCTCTTATTTGTTTTTCAAAATCCTTTTTTTTGAGTTCTTCCATGGCCTGAGACCAGTTCATAGTTTTTTTGTAGGCTTTGTGTTTGGAGCTTTAACTTTGTTGTCTCCTTTTTTGTGTGTTTTGATCTTCCTTGTCACCATAATAATAACTTTCAACAGTCAGAGTTTTTTCCCCGTTTCCTCATTTTCCATCTTAATAGTTGACTTTTAAGTCTTTGTTGAAGTAGGGCTCTGCTTCTAGGGTGGAGGACACTCTGTTTCAAATTTCAGGGTGTTTGTGCAGCTGTTTTCATAGATACTTCTAGGGACCTGTAAGTTTTAAGCTCTTTCAAAGTGGTAAGATCTAAGGAGAAGTATGTTTACTCCTCTCCTGGTCTACAATCTGGTCTATGAGAGACCACAAGCATTCTTTTCTGCCCTGGAACTGTGAGGAGGGTTTCCCCTCCACTATGGCTACAACCTCTGTTATGCTAATGCTCCTCCTCACCCTGGGATTGCCACCCAGGACCTGGATCCAAGCACGGGCAAAGTGATAGAGTCCTGCCTTAGAGCTAGCAAAAAGAGCCCTGTAATCTCCTTCTGACCATTTTTTGATCTCCCTTACTGCTGAGAACTCAAGAAGCTGCTGATGCTGCTATGGCTGATTCAGTCACTCCCAAGGCCTGCTTTGGGTTTGTTGGGGCTGGGGCTGTGATGGCACTACATCTTGGCATGCTTGGGACCACACTCCTCTCTCACAGATCTTTCTTGCTGACCTTCTAAGTTGTCCTTGGTGTCTATGGGCTGAGAGATCTGGAAACCACCACTGATGCAAGTGATTCAGTAACTGAGGTCTGCTTTGGTTTTTCTAGGGCCTGATTTGCCTATGCTCTTCTCTCACCCTGGTGCAACAAACCTTCCCTGTTCATCTTCCAAGTTGTCTTGGGCTGGAAATTTGTTTCACTCTGTCTTTTTGTGCTTTCTGCTGTTCTAGACTTTAATTAGAGTCATTTAAAAAAGGTATTTGGAGGAGTTTGGGGTAGAGATGAGGAGAGTTTGTGCCTTTATTCTGCCGTCATGACTCTACTCATGACTCTACCTTCTGAGTCCATATTTCAACCCAGGAAATCAAACCTTCTTTTCACTAGGCTATTCTGTGAATTTTTATAGCTGTGGAAACTGAGGCCCAGAGAGGGTTATCAACATGCCCAGGGTCACTCAAGGCCCCCAGGGTTGGCCTGGGCAGGAGTCCAGCATCAGGAGTGGCCACCATACTTGGGTTCGGGATCCCTAAGGCCAGGCTGGCACCCTCCTCTACCTTCCCCAGGCAGCCAAGGCTCCTCCCAGCACCCAATTCGATACCTGCCCTGCCCCTGCCCTGCCCCAGCCCAGCCTCCGCCTTTCTCAGGATTCCAGGAGCCCAACACTCCACTCCTCTTAGATCCACCTCAAAATGCTTACCCAAGGAATGTCTGCCCAGGAAGGACCTGCTCCCCACCCTTCTGGATCTCCCACTTTCATTTCTCCAGCCACTCCCCTCATTTGCCCTCCACTACCTCCTCTGCCCTCCCCTCCCCAGGCCAGGGCTGATCATTAACCTGAAACCCCAACATGGGCACTATAAGGATGCAAGCAGTGGCCCAGGACGGTACAGAACACTCTGTCTGTCAGTCAGGAGGGATCGGCCACCATGGACGTCACTGTGAGCCCCAGCGTCTCTGTGGGGACCCCCGCACCAGTCAAGTCATCTGACCTTGTCAAGAATGCTGCGGACATCTCAGTCATTGTCATCTATTTTGTGGTGGTCATGGCCGTGGGGCTGTGGGTAAGTGGGGACTCAGGGGCAGGGGCAGGGCAGGGGAGCATGGACAGCAGGAGCTAAGGGGGTGACTGCGAGATCTAGGATAAGTCATTCACCCTTCTGAGTCTGTAAAATGAGGGAGCTGGACAAGCTGAGCTAGCCCTCCAGCTATGACACTTGAAGGGGTCCTTTCAGCTCTGACAGTCTGTTCTAAGCCTCCTCCCAGCTCTGTAAGACATTCAATGCTTCTTGTTCTAAGAACCCTCCCAACATGGACATGCTGTTTTCCAAAGGGTGGGTCTGACACCATGCTTAAAGGTCTTTCCAAGTGGAGAGTCTCTGACCCTATGACTTGGAGAGTACAGGGACTGGGGAAGCAGAGAGAAGGAAAGTGAAGGAGATAGTTCAGGAGCTGAGGGAAAGAGAGGCGAAGGACAGTTTGAAGGTCAAGAATGACTGAGGCAGCAGGGAATGGGAAGGTAGGTGGAGGCAGGGGCTGAGTCTACAGCAGAGGGGCCCCAAGGAGACCAGGCTAATGATAGGCTGGAGGGACTGGGAACTGGGAGGGGGGTGAGAGAATAGGGAAGGGACTTGGAGAAAGGGCCACCTATTGGGGAAGCAGAAGGTAGGAGATCTCAGTGAAGCAGGGAGGGGGCATAGAGTCCTTGGGAGGGCTGAGGAATTTAGAGAAGGCTAAAGGGTAGAGTGTGAGGGGCTGGGCACCAGAGTCAGGGAAGGCAGGAAAGGGGCTTGCCCAGTGGCTCAGGCTCAGGTGCAGAGCTGGGAGGCCAGGTTCCCCAAAGGCTAACAGGTGTTCCACATCTAGAGACTGAGAGAAGCCAGCTTGGGCTGCCAGGTCTTTGGTGCCCTGTGGATTCCAGGGAGGAGGGGCAGGATTCCTAGGGGTCCGGGACTCCAGAAGAGTCCAAGAGTTAGCTGCCTGGTAGCCATCCCTTCAGACACTGGTGACTTCCTGGATTTTGAGGGAGGCCCTTCTTATGAGGGAGACACTTCTGGGACATGGCACCTAACCAGAGAAACTTGTTCTCAGGGCACACGTAGGGGACAGGGAACGGGGTGGCTTAGCCAGCAAACTTCCCAAGTGAGTTCTGTGGATGTAAAGGTGACTGAATGCGGAGGCAGAGATGAGTGTGGTTCCCTTGCTTAACTCTGGGTGGATCAGAAGATGAGGGAACTGAGGATTAACTCTTTAGGAATCCCTGAGGACCTTTCCCCAGGAGTCAGTGACAGCACTGAATGAATTACTTAGGAATTGTTCAGACAAGACAGGACAATGGCTCTAACCTAGCTGGGGCCCTAGCATCATCACAGGCTCATTGACTAAGTGGCAGAAAAGACCTTAGAGGTCACCAAGTCTAACCCTCTCTTTTTATAGATGGGAAAACCAAGGCACAGGGGGCCCACACAATGTATCATCTGACTCCTGGCCTGCTTTCCTCTATCATGCTATCCCCTCATGCATTTTTCCATTTAATAGCTGAGCAAACTGAGATGCAGAAGAGTGAGATCACTTAGGGAGTTAGGAGCAGAGCCAGGAGCAGAGAACCCTGGTCCTTTAGTTCCCAGCTCTGGGCTCTGGTTATTGGAGCCCATGGCACCAGGCCATGGAGCTGCCCCTAGACCAGGTTGGAGTCAGAGCCAGCTAGTCCACTGAGGGGACCTTATCTTTTCTTGTTCCCCCTCCCTCCCAGGGACCTTTGCTCCTAGCACACATCACGGTGTTTTCCCGATGGCCAAGCCTTCTCGGATACACTCTGCTAATTCCTTGTCCTTTCCTCATCTCATCTGCTCTCTCCTGCCTGCCTCTGAGGTGTTTACACCTTTCCGATGTTCATGCCTCATTAATGGCCATTTAGGTCAATGCTGACCATTTCAGCTTTTATTTCTGCTCATAAACCCCATCCTCTATAGCCTGCTGCCTCACTTTGTGGCTCCAAAGCCTTCAGTTCAAGCTCTTTCTGCCTGGAGAGTCCTGAGAAGAACGTCCCCTGTGTGAGACGATATCTGCCTGCCTCCTCAGAGGAGGACCCAGGACTGTCCCTGCTTGGCTCTCCCCTGGCCTCTGCTGGCCTGCGGCCCATGAGTCCTTCTTTCTGGGCATTTCCCACTTTATCCCATGGATAACAGCCCCTCAGCGCCTGGCTCTGCTTGTTCCTACACGCCAGCATCTTCTGGTCCTTTGTTTCTGTTTTCCTAAACCTCCCCCAGCTTTCCTGCCAGCACATTGTGGAGATTGCTGATTGAGAGCTGGGAGTGACCTTCAAGGCTATCTTAGTTCTCTCCCCCCATTTTATAGGGAAGAAAACTGAGGACGGAGAGGTAGTATGGAGTATTGGGTAGAAGGCTGGACCTACTTGAATCAGTGGAGGTCTGGATTCAAATCTCACCTCTGACAATTAATAACTAAGTCACCCTGGGCAAGTCACTCTTTGGGGTCACTGTGCTCATCTGTAAAATGAGATGGATGTACTAGATGGCCTCTGGGTTCTTTCTACTTCCGAATTCAGACTCCTGAGAGCTTAGGGGAAGTGACTTATCCAAGGTTACAGTGGTAGAATGAGGTACATGGTCAAGATAGGAAGGGAAACCCTTTTGAGGGCATGAGTGTCCTAGAGTGATCACATGTTAGGAAAGGAAACATCTATAAAGTGCTTCCTGAGTGCTTGGAATCATGGTAAGCACTTTCTACATCATTTCTCATTTTATCTTCACAACAACCCTAGGAGACAGGTACCATTATTATTTCCACTTTCCAGTTAAAGAAACTGAGGCAGACAGTGGTTTGGTGGACTTGGAAGTGACTAGCTCTGGGATCCTTGGAAAGACTTCTGGCCCAAGGTGACATTGGAGATGAGACTCGAGGAAGTGAGGAGTGAAAGCATGTCAGGCGTGGGAACAGTTAGTGCAAAGGCACAGAGGTGGGAGAGAAAGAGAATTCAATTAAACTTATTATTATTAAACTAATTGTCTTCTCTATCTGGTATTTTGCTGGACCTGGAGTCAGGAGGATTCATCTTTCTGAGTTCAAATCTGGCCTGAGACACTGCCTGTATGACTCTGGGCAAGTCACTTAACTTTGTTTGCCTAAGTTCCCTCATCTGTGAAATGAGCTGGAGAAGGAAATGGCACACTTCTCCAGTATCTCTGCCAAGAAAACTCCAAATGGGGTGACGGAGAGGTGGACAGGACTGAAAAGCAGCTAAACAATCTGCATAATGCACAACGTCTGGTCCCTACTGTAGTACAGTGGATAGATATAAGAACTTAGAGTCTAAGAAGTCTGTGGATATATGTCAGGGCTGGGAAGAGTCTTAGAACAGGGAATGTCAGAGTTAGGAAGGACCTTAGAAGAGGCAATACCTTAGAATAGTGGTTCTCAACCTTCCTAATGCCACAGTCCTTTAATACAGTTCCTCATGTTGTGGTGACCCCCAACCATAACATTATTTTTGTTGCTAGTAGCAGCATTGGGAAGGTTGAGAACCACTGCCTTAGAACAAGAAATGTCAGGGCATGGAAGCCAGGCTTCCTGGAAATTAAGGAACTCGCTCTAGTGGAGGGGACACTGGAGCTGGGTCCTGAAGGGAAGCAGAATGATGAGGCATCAGTGACATTATAGCTCTTTCCAAGTAGCCACAACTTCTGGGGAGAAGGGCCCTTGTACCCACACCAACCCCCATGCTGGCCTCTCCCTACATGAAGAGTTGGCCTGGGTCACATTCACACCAATGGCTCCAGAGCTGATCTACTTTGCCCCCTTTGTGGGACCCATTTCCCAGTGGAAATGGTCTAAGAGTCCATAGGCAAAAGAAAGTCAGTCAGTCAATAAACACTTATGAAGCACCTACTGTGGGCCAAGAAGAGCCAAGAACTAGGGATATAGAGAAGGGCAAAGGAGTCTCTGCCCTTGAATCTAACAGCGTTATATACAAGGAAGGTATGGATTGGATAAACTGGGGATGATCAGTACAAACAAGGCGTTAGAATTAAGAAGGATTGGAATAGGCTTTCTGTAGCAAAAGATATTTCAAGAGTCATAGGGAGGGACAAGGGCAGAGTGGTGCAGTGGACAGAGAGCCTTGGATGAGTTAGGAGACCTTAGTCCTTTCCATCAGTTTTTTCCCTAACTAGCTGTATGTTCTTTGGCCAATGTCGTTCTTGGTATCTTGGTTTCACCTGAGAAATGAGGAGAGCAATCCTCTTCCCACTGCTGGCCCAGGGGTTGTTGTAAAGGTCAAGTGAGAAATAGATAAAAAGAAGTTTTGGAAAATCCGGGAGCTTGCCATGCTTCCAGATTGCAGCCCTTCCATACCTGTTCATCTTGTCTTGACTCCCAGCCACTGACTCTCATAAATTAATCCCAAGGGGTTATTGGACAAGTAGAGCTCACATATAGGGTGTCAGTAACCTGGTTCTCTTTCTATCATTCATCACAGTTCCTGCAAAAATACAAGGGTCCGTCAGTAGAGCCAAAGGCCATCCTGTATTTTTCTTTGTTCTCTGTTATGCTTTGGCTGTACAATTCATTGCCTCCTGGTGAGAAGCCTCTCTCTGTGCTAGACAGCAGACACAGTTGTCTATTGTCAGCCCGGTACTCAAAATCTTTCTAGCTTGGTAGGACCTGTGAGGACCCATACTCCATTGGTGTAGCCTTTGAAGGCCTGTGTTCACCTTCACATTGCCACGAGGGATCAGAGTAGGATTTTATGGAGACCAGGTAGTATGTGATGTGGAATGGAAGGAGGTGTTCTTTCTACAGATCTCATCAGATTCTTCTGGATACATATTAAACTTCTGATCTTATCCTTCCAGGCCATGTTTTCAACCAATCGTGGGACTGTTGGAGGCTTCTTCCTGGCAGGTCGGAGTATGGTGTGGTGGCCGGTGAGTGTTACCAGAGACAATCCTTAGTTTAAAAAGATAGTCCTCTTCTGGGGATCGGATTGTGTTTCAGCTTGTTCAATTCTAAAGAATCTCTATGCAAGTATGTATATATCTCACATATATACATATATATGTGTGTGTTATATGTGTTTATAAATATGTATAAATACTATGTTATATATGATAGATCATATATAATACACATATACATACGTGTATAAAACACATACACATATATATGTATATGAATGTGTCTGTGTAGACAGATAGATGTCTAGACAGATAGAGCAGAACTGGCCAACCCAAGTGGTACATTGAGTCAATTCTCCAGGTAATTCAGCCCTCTAGCCCTGCTGCCCTCTGAAGCAGCACAGAGGGGTTCCATTCTACATTACCTCCCATTTTCTCTGAGGGCCAACTGATGGCAGGGGCCTGTGGAGTTGGGTGAGGAGAGCCGAGTGGGGGCCAGGAGCAACAAAGGGAGCTCAGCTTGCAATCACATCCTCCTAGACCTGGAGTTGGAAGGGACCTTATCAGTCATCAATACCTACATTTCACAGATGAGAAAACTGAGGTCCAATGATGTTATAGAATCCTAGATCTAGCACTGACCTTAGAGGCTCTCTCTTCCAACCACCTCATTCCCAACCAGAGGCATGGGAATCAAGTGCCTCACCCATGGCCACTCTGATTCCAGAGCCATTGGCTTCTTTCACTGAATCATATTTGAAATGTCTCTTAGAGAAGTTTATTATTAAAAAAGCAAAGACTCCCAAAGCGAATCCTTTTGTAAGATGACGTCTGCATCTCTTGGGAGGGGCCCCTTCCTGATTTATTTTCCAGGCATCAATTTTACATGTACCATTTTCTTAATCCTCTTTAAAACACGACTTGTGGTTAAACAGTGAAGGACATTCCAAGGTAAACCTTGTCCTAGGCACCTGCTCAGCATCTGGGGGAGGCAGAGTGTGTAAGCAGGCTGGGCTCTCTCTCCCACTGCTCATCCATCCTTCAGAGGGGTCCCTATGTTTCACACTCCCATTTCCTCCCAGAGGAGAAAACCTTCGTTAACCTTCGCTTCCTACGAGCCAATGATTTCCAGGGGGAGTTAAACAAAGATGACCAGGGTTAATGTTGGAGTCTGTTTGTAGGAATGTGTAAGTGAGTGCACCTTCTTCACTGATCCCTGAGTGTGGCACTGTGTAATGCCAAGCAAAGGCAACTCCCAAGGTTCGGATTACCAGCATAATGAACATCATTTATTCAGCAAACATTCACAGAACAGAGAAAGTCAAAATACAGTGTAACTTGTTCATTTAGGAAGTAAGTTCTCAACTCAACTGCAAAGTATCAAGGTCCAAGTATCCCACCCCTGGCCAGTACATTAGTCAAACTAGCCCACTCCTGGGCAGTCCATTTAGTCAGTCAACAAAGTTTCTCCTCTCAAATGGAGATTAGTCTCCAATCATAAACAAAGTACATTCATTTGGTCAATCATAGAGCACAAAAAACTCAAAGGCTTCCCACCCCTGAATCTCAAAAGGGGCAGGAGAGCACAAAAGGCCATCCAGCCTTAAGTTA
>CM053587.1:348107288-348127678 GCA_028646515.1 Pseudochirops corinnae
AGGAGAAGTGTCTAACTTCACAGTTAACATGCCTTCTCTGTCCATCTCTTGCAGGGTGCCTTTTGGGGCTTGATTGTGGGACTCCTGATAGGACTGTCTCGAATGATTACAGAGTTTGCCTATGGAACAGGCAGTTGTATGGAGCCCAGTAACTGTCCCACGATAATTTGCGGTGTTCATTATCTCTACTTTGCCATTATCCTCTTTGTAGTGTGTGTCACCATCATTTTAATGGTCTCTCTCTTGACGAAGCCCATCCCAGATGTGCATGTAAGTATTATCATGTTTGTACGAGTCTTCCATTGAGAGTTGCCCTCTTGTTTCTTGTTTTGCTTCTACTCCACAAAGATCTGGGGAATCCATAAGAAACCTATAATTTAATTATCTGATCCCCAGTGAATTCATAACCTTACTGTCAGATACCTAAAGTTTCCTGATCATGAAACTTGAGCTCCATTTAGAGTATCAGTGGGTGACCTGATCAGCCATGATCCTGGGCCAGCCCAATTCTACTTGATTTTTAAAAATATGCTTTATTTATATCTTTTATTTTGTATCACTTAAATCTCCCCCCTACCCTGTATTACTCTTCCTCCTCTCTCAGAAAGCCATTCAATATATCCAAGCACTTTTTAAGGAAAAAAATGAAAGAGAAAGAGAGAAAAAAATGAGCCAAGCCAATCAACACTTTGGAAAATCTGACAATATATACAGTGTTATCCTCCCATATATTTTAAATTTCTGCAAAGGAATAGGGGACGTCTTCCCATTTCTCTTCCTTGAGGTCAGGCTTGTTCTTATTAATTTGTCAACATTCATTTCGGATCTATTCAGCTTTTAAAGAATGGCCAGGTATGGATGACTTGTCTTCATCATTGGAGGGAGATCCTACAACTTTTGAAGAGTTGGAGCATGACCCTAAACACATTTTTTCTGATTCTTTGCCCTGGCTTAAATCAATCCAATTCACCAAATATTGATTAAATATATCTGTGCAAGGCACTGACATAGGCACTGGGGATGTAGAGACAAAAACTAAACAGCCCTTTTCTCCAAAGTTTTCACATTCTGCAGCCAATATACCATGTGTCCATACATCAGTAAATACACAGCAATTTCAGGAGATAGAAGGTATTAACCAAACACCCAGGCTCCCCAGAACACTGGTGAGATTAATGGGACAGAGTCTCCCATCAAGCAATATAGTCAGGCATTACTCTGAAAAATTTTATCACAGATTTAGCCCTTCACAAAAAATTGACCCCAAGCCCAGGCTACTCAAATATCATACCAATATTCAAGCAGGTCAGTTAGGAACTGTAGTGGATAGAGTTCTTGACTTGGTGTCAGACATTTCCTAACCATATGACCCTGAGGAAATTATTAAACCTCTTGTAAGCCTCAGTTTCATTATCTGCAAAAGGTGATGATAATGGTACCTACCTCCCCAAGTTGAGGATATACCTTGTTTCCAATTTTTCATCATTAGAAATAGTGCTGCTATACATATTTTTGTACTGATAAATATTTCCTTCCTGTCACTGATTTTCTTGAGAGTATAAATCTGGCAGTGGGGCCACTGCATTGATGTGTGAGAATGATTTGGTAATTTTTTGTTATAATTTCCTTTTCCCTCCTCTTACTTGGATCTGTGATTTCACTGGCATAGTGAACTTTCAGTGAGGAAACTCTACCTACCAATGCAGGTGGACACCTGCTCTGTAAATTACAGTCTTAGAGAGTTTTCTATAGCTCCTAAGAAGTTAAACAACTTTCTAGAGTAACACTGTAGTTTGTGCCAGAGACAGGACTTGAAATTGAGTCTTCCTGAGGTCATCTCTCTATCCATTGTGTCATGCTACCCCTCCACATTGCTTTCTAAAAACAACTGGATCAATTCACAGTCAACAGTGAATCAGTGTGCCTGATCTCCCAGTCTAACTAGCACTAAATTCCCCCAACTCTGAAAAGATCTCTCCTTCACGTGGATCTGATGTATCCCTTCTGGGACTTGTAGGTAGTCCAACAGTTATGTCCTCAACTGTGCAGCCAGCAGTATTGTTTGTTTTCTGCAAGTAATCTCCTTCTGTTTCCCCCATCCCCTCAGCTTTACCGTCTATGTTGGAGTTTGAGAAACAGCAAGGAAGAGCGTATTGATCTGGATGCAGGTGATGAGAAGGAAATCCCAGATGATCCCGAAGACAAATTGGAAATAGGTGAGTTAGGACTCCAGTCCTTTTTGCAGACCTCAAATTATTTCTCCCTACAGTGATAGTAAGACCACACTTTCTGTGTGGTCAAGCTGGATTGGAGTGTGGGGCCAGAATCAGAGCAGAGGTAGAATCAAAAACATGTTGCTATAACTATGCAGTCATAGTCCTTCCCACTCTCCTTACAGAGGAGGGACCTAGATTCTAGCTCTATTGACTGCTGTGTATTCTGCCATATTCCTGCTAAAATTGTTGCTCATCCATGGGCCTCAGTTTTCTCCTTTGTGAAATGAGTTTGGATAATATGGTCTTTTAGTGTATCAGAAAGAACCTTGAACTAAGAACCTTGGACTGGACTTGAACGTACTACTTTTGTGACTTCATCTCTTTGGGTCTCAACTTCATCATGTGTAAAATTATCAGGAACCAAGGGGGAGACACTAGATGATCCCTTAAGTTTCTTTCAATGCCGAAACCTATGAACCTATAGCATTCCCTTGCAATATTCAGTGCTTATGAATGCCAGAGGATGCTAGAATGTACTCAAGAACGGTCCATGGTGCCGAAGCTAGACATCTGGTGCTCCATAGCAGGCTAGTATATGTAGACGCCTTTAGTAATTCTGTCTTAGTGGTAAAAGAGCCTGTCAACTGCTCTACTTGCTTACATGGATACTGACAAATATCATCCTCAGAATGGAGGGGAGGAATGAAAGTCACTGGTGCATTTAGGCCCAGATATATTAAAGCATGAACTATAATATAAAGCAGCTGTCTCTAGAAATGAGAGCTACTAGCCATGCATTACTGGACTACATGTAAAATAAATCAATAAATGATAAAAATTATTACTATTCATGATTAATGCATTTTAATTTACTTGTTGAATTATTTATTTAATTTATTTAATCTTATTTCCCAATTACTTGTAAAACAATGAGTTCCAAATTCTCTCTTCCTCTTTCCTCTCCTCTCTCATTAAGAAAGCAATCAATTTGATATGTGCAGTCATACAAAGTATATTTCCATATTAGTCATGTTGTGAAAGAAAACACAGACAGAAACCCCACCAAGGAAAATGAAGTAAAAAAGTATCCTTTGATTGTATTCACACTCCATCAGTTCTTTCTCTGCATGCAGATAGCATTTTTCCTCCTAAATCCCTAGTAATTGTCCTGCATCATTGTATTGCTGAGAATAGCTAAGTCATTCACAGCTGATCATATTGCAGTATTGCTGTTTTTTGTATGATGTTCTCTTGGTTCTGCTCACTTCACTTTACATTAGTTCATGTAAGTCTTTCCAGGTTTTTCAGAAACCATTCTGCTCATCACTTGTTATAGCACAATAATATTCCATCACAATTGTATACAACAAATTGTGCAGCCATTTCCCAATTGACGGGCATCCCCTCGGTTCCCAATTCTTTGCAACCACTAAAAGGGCAGCTATATTTTTGTACATGTAGGTCCTTTTTCTGTCTGATTTTATTTCTTTGGGAGTAATTATGAAGTTTTATTGGGTTTTTGATTCCAGAAGGTAACTTGAAGATCCTTTCCTTTAGTCACCTCATAAATTGCAGGAAAGTCATCGATTTTAGAGTTTGGAAATAGCTTGGAGAGGGGACTTGTGTAGAATCACACAGAAAATAAGTAGTAGAGTCAGGATTTGAACTCAGGTCCTCTGAATCTAAGTCTAGAACTGTTTCTACCATCAGAGTCTCTGGTGGAAGGATAACATGACTCTGTCATCACTACCATTCATAACGATGTTATACTATTAGATATATCTGATATTATGCCCTTTCATTCATCAAGTTTGTAACTTACAATGGCCCCATGAGGTATTCAGGATAATGAGTATACTGCTCATTTTCCAGATGAGAAAAGGAGGTCCAGAGAGTAGGAAAAGTTTGCCTAGTTTATTATTGAGAGATTTGAGAATAGAATCCTAGTCTCCAGATTTCTATAGCAGCACTGATTCAGTTCTGTGGGTATGAATATCCCAACATCCTCTCTGGAGAAGCAAAGGGTGGACAAGGAGGTCAAAAGGAGGGAATCTGATTCCCAAGGTGGCAAGATCGAGTCTGTTGATTTGAGACAAGTTCAGATCCAGAAACAGCTTATTCTCTCAAAGAGATATCATGGGAAGATCAGACCCAAAGTTGAATAGCAAGTTATCCCTGTTGTTGTGCCTATAGATCAATCCTTTGTATCCTAATGCATTTGTCAAGAACACCTGTCTGAATTATGATCAGGTGATTTGGAAAGCTTGTCAGTCTGGGCATTTGCAGAGAATCCATCCATGTATGCATGCATATATCCCTTCAACTGGAATTTATTAAGCACCTAACCTGTGAAAGGCATAAAAAATTTTACAAAGGTAAAAAAAGAAAACCATTTCTGCTGTCAAGAAGCTTGAATTCTATGTGGGAGGGGGAATAATAACAAATATAGCTAGCATTTATATAGTGATTTAACACTTTACACATGCCATTTGATCCTCACAACAGCCTTGTGAGATAGCCGTGTCATTATTCTTATTTTTTTATACAAGGAAACTGAGGTTTAGAGAGGTTAAGTGACTCAGGGTTACACAGCTAACAATAGAAATACAATCTTATCTAAGGAGTCAGAGAGGAGTTATTGGTATCATAATTGAGCATACACATATTTTAGAAAGGGCTTTTAAAAAAAACCAACTTTTTCCTTTCATAAATTCATGACTTGGAGGTCCTGGATAACCTACATTGATCTAGGAGACCAGTAATCTGGTTTCAGAACCACGGACAGTTTCCCAGGCACCTCCAAGCATTCTCCAGGATTTACAGCCAATTTAGCCAACATTTCACAAAGTAACTGAAGAAATCCTAGGCTCACAGGTTTCAGTGTTGAAGGGAGCCTTTGGGACTCTCTAGTTTGGGGAAATCTCTCAAAACCCAGTCACCCTCATTCTCTCCAGCTTGGGAATGACTTTCAGAGCTTTTACTCCATTATAATAGCCTTTGAGAGCTCACCTCCAGGTCCCAGCGTACTAAAGTTGCAAGGCATTGGTGGAGGAATAAAGAAGTCATAAGCACTAACTTTTATGGGAGAGTTAGGGCACAAAGAGCCAAGTTTGCTAAAAAGCCAACTTGGCATCAGGACAACCTATGCTCAAGCCTTGCTTCTGTTTTGTGCTGGTGATGTATGTGACCCTTGGCAAGTCACTTAGCATCTCCATGTCCTGGGCAATTTTCTAAGGCCCTAAGTTGCAGGACAGGCTGCTAAATATTCGCTGGTAGAGGGCTCACTTGGGATTCACTATATGAATGAAATCATGCACCTGGAAACAAAGAGAAAAAACCCTAAAACATTTACAAAGTTGTTTATGGCTACAAATACTATATATCACACCAGTGATTGAGTTGGAATCAATAGAACTGGTTCCAAATCCTGCCTCTCCCTTTTATCAGATGTGTCACTATGGGGAAGTTGAATCTCAGTTTTCCCACTTGCAAAATGGGAATAATAATATTTACTTCACTAGGTTACTGTTAACATAGAAGGAAAAATATGTAGAATGCTTTGAAAACCTTAAATCTAAGAATTATTATTATTATTTTTATCATTACAACAAATGTAAGCAGAATTATCCATACTGGAACCCAAGGATCCTGACCCAAAGACTCAGGCTCTTTCCACTCCTTTGTGCTGATCTTACTGCTGACAAGTTGGACACATTCTTGAAAATATTTTATATCATTGCTATTTCTGTAAACAAATATGGGGAAAGTCATCCTAGGGAAAGTTGATAACCAGAGGGGAAGCTGCCCTCTTAATAGGAGACTGTCTATCTCTTGGCTATTTTTAGGTTCCCTCACTCCCTAAGTCCTATAATTCTCTTGTGCTTCTTTGACACAGAAACCCCTCAAGAGAATAAGAGCTGCTTGAGGAAGACCTATGACATGTTCTGTGGACTGGAGCAGAAGGGGCCCAAGCTGACCAAGGAGGAGGAGGCTGCTCTCAATATGAAGATGACAGACACATCAGAGAAGCCTTTGTGGAGAACTATTGTCAACATCAATGGTATCATCCTCCTGGCTGTGGCTGTCTTCTGCCATGCTTACTTTGCATAGATTCAGCTGGCTCTCTGCTGCAAAGCAGGTTCCTGACGGCCAGCCTCTCATCCTTTCTCCACCACTGGATTCCAGAGGAATACTGTTGTAAATTATATCTAAGAATATGCATGTACATATGTGTAATTAGAGCCTATACAAATGAAAAAAATTCTCATTGTTAAATTATGTTTGAAGCAAAGTGAAGAAAGATGTATATACTAAAGCTTTCTAAAGCAAGGGGAAAAGGCCACTTTAGTTTCCTCAAGGATTAAGCACTTACCGTTATGCTAGGTACTGGGAAGCTGAAGATAAAAATGAAACAGTCACTGAGGATGTGCAGACTTAGAGACTTTGACTTCCATGAGATTGGCTGCATTTTGGCCCTTCGAATCAGAGAAAGCATGTATGATAACTGTCAGAAGAGCTGGGGTAGTTGGTGATCCTGAGACTCGGAATCCAGAAGTATAGATTGGAGTCCTTGTTCTTCACTTACTTTCTGGGTTACTCTGAGAAAGTTCCTTCCCCTCTCTGAACCTTAATTTCCCCATCCATAAAATGAGGGCATTGGATTAGTGTCTTTCCAAGGACACTTCTATCAATAAGAGCTATCCCAAAAAAGGAATGGGTTATCTTTGGAACTGATAAGTTGCTCCTTCTTGGAGATATTCAAGCAAGGGGAACATAACTGCTTGTTAGTCATATTATTATGGAAACCCCTTTCTCAGGAGGGTTAGATTAGGTAGTCACTAAGGCCTCTTCCCCCTCTTCAATTCTCTGATTCTTTGACTGCTTGGTCTCTGAAGGTTCCTTCCATGTCTAACACAAGAGACAGTCTAGTACAAAGTAAAGAGCATGACTTAAATCCGTCCCGTGGCACTGCCTGGCTATGCGAGGCCCCTTTCTTACGATTTCCTTTTATTTGTCAAGTACCTTTTGTACTTGTAACATGTTTTGGAAGGATTGTACATCTGTTGTCCATGAAATAAAATGTTTTTGACCATTTTTGAACTTGCTTCACTGAGTGCATCAGCAAAATGTGTAATAGAACTGGAGCCTTTAGTCACAGGAATCCCTTTTGAGAGAAGAGCAAGTATGTTAAGTGTTGGAGTGAGAATCAGGAAGTATCATGTTAGAATTCTGCCTCTGACACTTAGTAACCATGTGACCATAAGCAAATCACTTAACCTTAATGAATGTCAGTTTTCTCCTCTCTAAAATCGGGATAATAATACCCCTTATGCTTAGGATGGAGAGAAGGTCACAAATAGTATGCCAATTTCAACTGTAGAAGCTCCACACATGCAAAGTGTGTATCTTCATTTCATTAACCTTAAGTAGTAATTCCCTTTGAGATCTCTTTCCTACAACATGAGGAAAAAGAAGTTTTTTGCCTCACCTTAGTATTTATCCCAAGTTACAGCTTATTGCAGGTTTTAGGATGAGGAGCAAGAGAAAAACAGAATTCCAGGGGTCCATGGGTATCTTCCTGGGATAATCTCTCAATAGACCATCAGCTCCTTACATGAGGAATATTCAGTTCTGGCTTACAGTTCAGCTCTTCTTATAGACCTATGCTGGCTCAGGTTGAAGAATGATGAACTGGGGAGTTTGCACAGTAGGGTAGCAATGGCTACATTGGTGGAAATGAGAAAGGAACATATTTTTCATGGTGACTGGCACACCATAGATGCTTAATAAATACTTTATGTTGATTGATTCTTGGAATCCACTAGGCAGAAGGTAGAATACCATTCATCTGATTCATAAACATTTCTCAAAATTCCAAATATTTTGCTATATTTATCTGTAAATTTTAAAATATGAATTTCCATATAATGAAGTGTGTCTCCATTTGGCATATGGGGCCAGAAAAAGACTTATTGGATCACTTCATAATTCTCACAGGATAGTGTAATCAGTATTTTATAACCAATTCCTTAGGTTATTGTAATGCCACTCATGAGCAGCTTTCCAGGAGAATGATACTGTGGACAGCTTTTAAGGTTCTTATCACACAGTAACATTTATTTATTTATTGTGAACATTTATTTATTCCATAATGAATCAGAGCAAAACATTCACAAATGTCACGCAGTCACAAATCAGTCACTTATTCAGTCATCAATCACTAAGTACGATCATTCAGTCAATCAATCATTCAATCAACTCAATCATTCAATCATCCTTCATCATTCACTATTCAATCATCAGAAAATACACAGACCCCCCACCCCTAGGTCACTAGTAATTACAAATTCTCAGTCAGTACACAGTATCCATGTAAAGTCTTCTTTCAGCTTGACTCAGGGTGGTCTCTTGGATTCCCTGGATCCCCTTCCATGGCCCCAGATCCTACCTGGATTCACCAAACTGTCACCTGGGGTCAAAGGCAGACAGCTTCCAGGTCCTTGGCCAACTCTCCATGCAGTTCCTGCTCCACATTGGAGCTCACAGTATCCAGTGCATCTCAAATCCTTCACAGTCTCTGTTCCTGGGAAGACAAGGCTTAACAAAGCCACCAACAGGTTCATACAAAGTACCAGCATCACAGTCATGCTTCCTCAGTCTTCAGCAGCTCTGACTGGCCCTTGGAAATCCTAAGCAGCTCCAGCTGGCCCTCGAACTCAGCAGAAGTTTCATCTGGTTCCCAGAATCAAAATCACTCCATCCAGGTTTTCAAAATCAAAACCATTCTCTCCAGCCTGGGGGAGGGGTGGCTTTTCTCTTCAGCCTCCCTACTTCCTCTTCAGTTTCTCCAGCAGCAGCAGCAGCAGCTTCTGCCTCCATGGAGCTTAATCCAAGAAGCTCTGATTCTCCCTCTTTGGGGCTTTTCCTTATATACAGTATTGC
Organism: Pseudochirops corinnae; assembly: GCA_028646515.1. Classification (NCBI taxonomy): domain Eukaryota; kingdom Metazoa; phylum Chordata; class Mammalia; order Diprotodontia; family Pseudocheiridae; genus Pseudochirops; species Pseudochirops corinnae. The sequence goes on from CM053587.1 coordinate 348,116,447, forward strand.
TCTCCCTGTTCAGCTCCTTCCTGTTACATCAGCAACAGGGGTTCACATCTTCTGTTTCCTTAACAGAGGCTTGATTAATTACTAAGTGCTAAGTACCTGTTACCTTTGCCAATGCAAAGGGATCTTCAGATTCAAATTACATTACCATTACAGTTATTTTGTGAGTGTTCTTTTATCTAGCATTCAGTTATTACCTGCATATGTATGACAGGGGTGTTCCTTTCCACAACAGTACTTTCTTTACATTAGCAGGAGAGTTGAGCTCACACATAAGGTAGATGTGGTGGTGGTTGTGTAGATGTGTTTGCAACCATGACTTCCTCTGCCTCTTTCCTAAGGAGGAAGGGCAGGAAAAGCAACTCAGGGCACAGCATTTGGGTATGCCACCAGATGGTGCTCAGAGCTTGGATTGTTTCAACTCCATTCAATTCAGTTTTTATTCTGTATTTTTGTCCACTTATGGTATTTTATTTTTTCCTATTTCATGCAAGGATAGTTGTTAACATTCACTTTTACAAGATTTTGAGTTAAAATTTTTTTCTTTGTCCCTCCTCTACTCCCCAAGACATCATGTAATCTGATATAGGCTAGACATGTACAATCATATTAATATTTCCACATTAGTCATACTGTGAAAGAAGAATTTGAAGAAATATTTAAAACCATGAGAAAGAAAAAAAGAAAAAGAGAAAATAGTATTCTTCAATCTTCATTCAGACTCCATAGTTCCTTCTCTGAATGTGGATAGCATTTTCCATCATGAGCCCCTTGGAATTGTCTTAGATCATTGCATTGCTGAAAAGCACTAAGTATTTCAGAGTTGGTCATCTCACAGTGTTTCTGTGTATAATATTCTCCTCGTTTTCACTTCACTTAGCATCAGTTCATGTAAGTCTTTCCAGGTTTTTCTGAAATATGCTTCTTCATTATTTCTTATAGAATAATAATATTCCATTACTTGTTCAGCCATTCCCCAATTGATGGGCATCGCCTCAATTTCCAATTTTTGCTATCACAAAAAGAGCTGCTACAAATATTTTTGTACATGTAGGTCCTTTTCTCTTTTTCATGAACTTTTTGGGATACAGATCTATTAGTGGTATTGCTGAATCAAAGGGGATGCACATTTTTATAGCCATTTGGGCATTGTTCCACAACATTTATCATTTTCCTCTTTTGTCATAATAGTCAATCTGATAGGTGTGGGGTGATACCTTAGAGTTGTTTTAATTTGCATTTCTTTAATCAATAGTGATTTAGGGAATTTTTTCACATGACAATAGACAACTTTAATTTTTTCATCTGAAAACTCCCTCTTCATAGCTTTTGATCATTTGTCAATTGAGAAATGACTTATATTCTTATAAATTTGACTCATTTCTCTGTACGTTTTAGAAATTAGACCTTTATTAGAGACCTTGGCTGTAAAACTTGTTTCCCAACTTTCTACTTCTTTTCTAATCTTGCTTGCATTGGCTTTGTTTGTGCAAAACTTTTTAAATTTAATGTAATCAAAATTACCCACTTTGCATTTCATTATGTTCTCTATCTCTTGCTTGGTCATAACTTTTTCCCTTCTCCATAGAACCGGTGGGTAAATTATTCCTTGCTCTCCTAATTTGCTTAGGGTATTACCCTTTATTTATAAATCATGTACCCATTTTGACCTTATCCTGGTAAACAGTGTGAGATATTGGTCTATGCCTAGTTTCTACCATATTATTTTCCAGTTTTCCTTGCAGTTTTTGTCAAATAGTGAGTTCTTATTTCAATAGATGGAGTCTTTGGGTTTATCAAACAGTAGATAACTATAGTCATTTACTATCATTTTGTGTGTACCCAACCTGTTCCACTGACTCACCCCTCTATTTCTTAGCCAGTACCAGATGGTTTTGAGGATTGCTACTTTACAATACAGTTTTAGATCTGGTAAAGTTAGGCCACTTTCCCTTGCATTTCTTTTCATTAATTCCATTGATATTCTGGACCTTTTGTTCTTCCAGATGAATTTTGTAATTATTTTTTCCAGCTCTATAAAATAATTTTTTTGTAGTTTGATTGGTATGGCACTGAATAGGTATATTAATTTAGGTAGAATTATAATTTTTATTATATTAGATTGACCTACCTATGAACAACTCATATTTTCCCAATCATTTAGATCTGACTTTATTTGTGTGAAAGGTGTTTTGTAACTGTGTTCATATGGTTTCTGGGTTTGTCTTGGCAAATAAACTCTCCAGTTATTTGAAATGGAATTAATCTTTCTATCTCTTGTTTCTGGATTTTGTTGGTAATATATAGCAATGGCCGTGATTTATGTGGGTTTATTTTATATTCCGCAACTTTGCTAAAGATGTTAGTCATTTCAAGTGGTTTTTTAGTTGATTATCTAGGATTCTCTAAGTATACCACCATGTCATCTGCAGAGTGATAACTTTGTTTTTTCATTGTCTACTTTAATTCCTTCAATTTCTTTTCCTTCTCTGATTGCTAAAGCTAACATTTCTAATACAATATTGAATAACAGTAGTGATAATGGACATTCTTGTTTCACTCCTGATCTTATTGGGAATGTTTCTAGCTTATTTTCATTACGTATGATTCTTGCTGATGGTTTTAGTAGATGCTACTTATCATTTTAAGGAAAACTCCATTTATTCCTATGCTCTTTCTATTTTTCAAAATAAGAATGGATGCTGTATTTTGTCAAAAGCTTTTTCTGCAAGTATTGAGATAATCATATGATTTCTGTTAATTTTTAAAAATTGGTATTGTCAATTATGCTGATAGTTTTGAGCCCTGCATTTCTAGCATAAATCCCACCTGGTCATAGTGTATATTATCTTTGTGACAAATTGCTGTACAGGCATAATCATATTTAAATTGCTTTTTTGTTGATTATAATATTTTATCCTAGAGCAGGGAGTTTTGGAATTTGACTGCAATATTCCTGTGGGTTTTCCTTGTAGGTTCTCTTTCAGCATATTTTTCTATTTCTACTTTCTCCTGTTGTTCTAATGCTTCAGGACAATTTAATTTAATTATTTCTTGTATCAACATTCTTCTTTTTGATTATAGCTTTCAAGTAGTCTGATTATTCTTATGTTTTTTCTTCTTGATCTGCTTTCTAGATTAGTTGTTTTTCTTATGAGATGCTTCATATTCTCTTCTAACTTTTCATTCTTTATATTTTATTTCCTTATTTATTGATCTCTTATAACTTTGCTGACTTCTCCTTGCCCAATTCTGATTTTCAAGGAGTCATTTTCTTTTTTTAAGATTCTGGATCTCCTTTTCTAATTGGTTGACTTTCTTTTCATAATCTTCTTGCTTTCCTTAATCTTTTTTCTTTCCTTTTTGGAAGGAGGAAGGCAGGACAATTGGGGTTAAGTGACTTGCCCAAGGTCACATGGCTAGTAACTGTTAAGTGTCTGAGGAAGGATTTGAACTCAGGTCCTCCTGACTCCAGGGCCAGTGCTCTATTCACTGCATTACCTAGCTTTCCCTCTTCTTGATTTTCTTAGATTGTTATCTATCTATCTATCTATCTTTTCCCTTAATCTCTCTCATTTGATTTTTAACCTTTTAAAAGTTATTCCCAGCAGCACAGTTCAGTCTGGTGTTCCTTGTCATCAGAGGTTCCCTTGATATTCTTTGGTTTAGACATCAAATGCTCCTCACTGTCCCAGAGGTGGAAGTTCCTGTGCCTGGGACTGAGGGAGCCTCCCAACCCAGCTAACTGCAGAACTTGCCACTTGTAGTTTAAATGAACCTAGCCTAGAGGTGTTTACTCTTCACAGGGACCAAACCTCATCCTGGTCTTTTTCTTCAGATCTTCTCCAACTATTCATGGAGGACTCCTGTTCTGCTCCTACTCTTATTTATTTATTTATTTATTTGTCACTCTGTGTTTGCCCTGAGGCATGATTTTATCTCTTCTGTGGTGGAAAATCTTGAGAGCTAGAAATTTTCTGACCTACTCCACCATCTTCCCAAAATCCTCTCCTGGGGATTTTTAATTTGTTATTTTCTAGCTTTTTTAGTTGCATGCCCAATTCATCAATCTCCTCTTTCTTTTTTATTCATGTAAGCATTTAGGGATATAACATTTCCTCTAAGCACTGCTTTGGTTGCATCCCATCAGTTTTGGTATGTTGTCTCATTGTGATTCTCTTGGATGAAGTTATTGATTGTTTCTATGATTTGTTATTTGACCCACTCATTTTTTAGGATTAGATTATTTAGTTTCCAGTTAATTTTTAGTCTGTCTTTCCATGGCCATTTATCACATGCAATTTTTATTGCATCATGATCTGAAAAGGATGCATTTAATATTTCTGCCGTTCTGCATTGGATTGTGAGGCTTTTATGCCATGGTGCATGGTAAATTTTTGTGTAGGTGCCATGTACTACTAAGAAAGAGGTATATTCCTTTATATTCCCATTCAGTTTTCTCCAGAAAAAAAGATCCATATCTACCTTTTCTAAAATTCCATTCACCTCCTTAACTTCTTTCTTGTTTATTTTCTGGTAAGATTTATCTAGTTATGAGAGGGGGAGATTGAGATCCCCCACTAGTATATTTTGCTCTCTATTCCTGTAACTCACTTAAATTCTTCTCTAAGAATCTGGATGTTATACCATTTGGTACATATATGTTTAGTATTGCTATTACTTCATTGTCTGTGGTACCTTCTAGCAAGATGTAGTTTCCTTCCTTATCTCTTTTAATTAGATCTATTTTTGTTTTTACTTTGTTTGCAATCAGGATTGCTATCCCTACTCTTTTACTTCAGCTGAAGCATAATATATTCTGCTCCAGGCTTTTACATTTACTCTGCGCATATCTCTCTGTTTCAAATGTGTTTCTTATAACCAAGATATTGTAGGATTATGATGTTAATCCATTCTGCTATCTGCCTCCATTTTATGGGAGAGTTCATCCCATTCTCATTCACAGTTATGATTACTAACTGGGTCTTTACATCCATCCTATTACTCCTCTGACCCCATTTATACTTTTCTCTCTCCTTTCACCCTTTATCTCTTCATCAGTGTTTTGCTTCTGATCACCACCTTCCCCAATCTGCCCTTCCATCAGCCCCTTCCCATTTATTTACCCTTCCCTTTACTATTTCTTTGCTCCATTTTGCACTCCTTTCTATCCACTCCTCCCCTTTCTTGTCCTACTCCCCTATAAAGTAAGAAAGATTTTTATAACCAAGTGAGCATTTTTCCCCCTCTTTGAGACAAATCTGTGAAAGTAAGGTTCCAACAATGCTTGCCTCCCTCCCTTCTTTTCCTATACAGTAATAAGACTTTGCACCTCTTCATGTGATGTAATTTACCCTTTTCTGCCTCCTCTTTTCCCAGTACAATCCTTTTTTTAACCTTTAATTAATATTTTTTTATCATCACATCAAAGTCAACTTATACCCACACTCACTGCCTATGTAAGCCCCTTCTAAATGTCATAATAAGGATACAGTTTTCAAGAGTTACAAATATCATCTTCCCAGGGAGGGATATAAACAGTTTAACTGTATTGAATAGCATGTTTGTTTTTCTTTCCTGTTTACCTTTTTATGCTTCTCTTGAATCTTGCATTTGAAGATTGAATTTTCAGCTCTGTTTTTTTCATAAGGAAAGTTTGGAAGTCCCCTATTTCATTGAATGTCCACCTCCTCCTCTGAAAGATTATGTTCGGTTTTGCTGGGTAGTTGATTCTTGGTTGTAAACCAAGCTCTTTGCCTTACAGAATATCATATTCCAAATCCTCTGTTCCTTTAATGTAGAAGCTGCTAGGTCCTGCACAATCCTGATTGTGGTTCTATGATATTTAAATGGTTTCTTTCTGGCTGCTTGCAGTATTTACTCCTTGACGTGATAATTCTGTAATTTAACTACAATGTTACTTGACAGTTTCATTTTGGGATCTCTTTTCAGGAGGTGATCAGTGGATTCTTTCAATGACTATTCTACCTTCTGGTTTTAAGATATCAGGGCAGTTTTTTTTTCAAGAAAGCAATTTCTTGAAAGATGCTGTCCAGGCTCTTTTTATTTATTTATTTTTTTTTATCATGTCTTTTAGGTAGAACTATAATTCTTAAATGATCTCTTCTGGTTCTATTTTCCAGGTCAGTGTTTTTTTTTTCCCCAATGAGATATTTTTACATTTTCTTCTATTTCTTCATTCTTTTGATTTTGTTTGACTGATTCTTGATGTCTCATAGAGTCATTAGCATCCACTTCCTCAATTCTAATTTTTAATGAATTGTTTTCTTCACTTAGTTTTTTTTTTTTACCTCCTCTTCCATTTCACCAATTCCACTTTTTAAGAGTTCTTCTCTTCACCAATTTTTTTTTTCACATTTGGCCAATTGCTTTTTTTAAAGTAACTTTTCTTCGGTCAATTTTTGTCATTCGTTTTCCAAGTTGTTGGCTCTTTCTTGAGTGCTTCTCATTTCTTTTCCCATTTTTCTTCTACCTCTCTTATTTCTTAAGCTCCTCCAAGAAGGCTTTTTGGACTTAGGACCAATTCATAGTCACCCTTTGAAGTTTCAGATATAGGTATATTGACAATGTTTGATCTTCTGTGTCATCACGGTAACTCACTATTTTTAATGGTTGTTTTTGCTTTTTGCTTATCTTGTTTGCCTATTTCCTGCCTTTTAAAATTGAGCCCTTCTTCTGGAGCACAGGGGCCACTGTGTCAAGTTTTTTGTTCTGGAGGCGATTGACCTAGTATCTGGTTTTGTGCACTGGGGTCTCAGGTGCTGGTAGTGGGGGCTGCAAGGATTTGGAAGTTTTCCTGGTGCTGAGCTCGGTTCCTAGTGGTGGTGTCTGGCATATACTGAAGCCAGGTGGAATTTTTCTGAAGTCCCCTAGGGCCACACTGAAGCACATGGATGTTTAGCAGCTGGAGGAAGACTGTCCACTCAGAGTTACACTGAAGCACATGGTAGTTCTCTGAGCTAGAGGTTGCTAGTTCCTCTGTCTATGCTAAGGCACATGGGGACCCTGGTGTTGGTGTTTGTCCTCCCCACTGAACTGGAGCTCAGGATCTGCCACTGTTTGTTGAGGTGGGGCTTGCTTTTGGCTTGCTGGGATGCTTCCTCTACTGGAAGGTGATCCCATTCTACACAAGTGAGACAGACCTTTTTTTTTTTTTTTTTTTGCCAATTCTCCAACACTGCTCCATCCAATCTTTCTGCTGGTTCTGCTGTTCCAGGATCCTTTTTCAGGTTCTATTTTATGGTTTTTAAGAGAAGAATTTGGGCAAGGGACAGTGATTTACTGATTACTCTGCCATCTTGGTTCCTTGGAAGGCCCAGTTCAGTTTTTATATGTGCAAAGGAGATAAATGCTCTCAGTTCCAAGTTCCCCTTTTAGTCTTGTACATGCACAGGTAGGACTTGCCTATTTTCTGCAGCCCTCAGTGCCTCATCTCAGATTTTATCAACTCTAGTCTAAGGATATGAAGATTCCCAACAGCCATTCATAATTCATCACAATGGCTCAGCACCCATCCTATTTTACAGTATCATTTATTTTTCAATTTCTTGTGCACTAGAAAGTTTTCTAGATAGTTTATAGTGCAATTCATGCTCTGAGGTACTTATTCCAACTTTACTTGTTCTACTGAGTTGAATCTCTATAGTAAGGCTACTATATCCCCTCAGGTTTCTAGGGATAAATCTAGAAGGTTAGGGAGGGTTTCTTTCTAGTATTACAGTTCACATTCTCCTCACTGGTATACTTCTCTCCAAAATTATTAGTTGCAAATGAATTTAGTTTTCTATTAAGCCTAGCAACATCTTGGCTTGTTCTTCATAATCGGTCTTCATTGATTATGTCACATCCATGCCAGTTTTAAGTAGCTTTTAGAAAGGGATATTTACTAAGGTGATGCAGTAGGAGTAGTTAGCATGCAACATCTCCTTTTGCTAATTCCATGATAAATGCTCCCATCTGTATATACAGAGTCCAAGGGGAAGTGAGTTCAAGCTTAAAAAGCACACATGGAGAAAGCATAACTCACAGTTCCTGGTTGCTAAAAACATTTTTCTCTCTTTTGTAGGGGTGTTCAAGAAATTTTCCTCTGTCATGATGTAACTCCTTTTCTGTGCTCCTTGTGGAGTTGTGAACACATCTCCATGCATCATATCCAAGTGTCGTTGTGAGGGGAGGCAGGGGCATGATGCTAGTAAGCTGATAGAACATTCAAAATTCTCTGGATCCTTTGAAGCTTAAACAAAGAGGGTGGAGAAAGAGACCAAGGCTGGAGCAAAAGCCAAGGCTTCTTTCCTCATATCCCCTAAATGATTCCTCCTTGAGGTTTTACTATAATGTCACAATTGCTCTAATCTCTGGAATAATTCTGGCTCTTAATTAATTTGATATTTTATAGTAGACACCTAGAGTGTGTCATAGGTCCTGTGAAATGTCATTCTAGTTCCTAGGACGTTTCAAATTTAATCTAACATGTTTGATTGATTGATTGATATTTATTCTCACATGTTGAGGTATCCTCAAGACATTTAATCACTTACTTTAAGTGGGATGGGGTTGCTCAATTGATTCACACAATTTATTCCACCCTTACAATATATTGGAGTAAGTCTGGCTTAATGTAAAAAAAAATGTGTAAGATAAAAATGTAAATTAGAAGTCCTAAGGAATTGACAATACATTGCTCCAAGTCTATTCTGAAACCTCAACAGGAATACAGCAATGAGGCCACCACAATGGCTCTGTAGACTGTCAGTTTGGTAGGCAGTGCCACACTTTCCTTTGGAGTCTTCCAAAACTCAACTATCTCTCTCTATGTGTGTGTCAACCTCATCATCTATGCAGACTTCCCTGGAAAGTATACTGCCGAGGTATTAAAATTTCTCCATTTACTGTAACTGATGGTTCCATGGTGGGGTGCTGGCTGGTGAAGAAGTTGTTTTCATGGTGTTAAATTTTAGGTCCAAATTAGCACAAGCAGTAGAGAATTGATCCATAAGTTGATGTATCTCAGCTTCAGAGAATGCACTGAGTGCACAATTGTCTACAAACAAAAAAATCATGCACCAACTCTCCTTCTACTTTAGTCTTTGCTCTTAGCCTTTTCAAGTTGAAGAATTTACCATCAGTGTGGTAGCTGACTTTGGTGCTGTGTTTTTAATCACCTGGACACACATGCCATCATGAAATTGTCATACAATATTGATGAACTTCTCTGAGTAACCAAATTTTGATATAATTTTATTTTTTTATTTTAAAATTTTTAACATTTTATTATAGAACTTTAAATTCTAGATTCTTTCCCTTCCTCCCTTGTCACCCACCCTCACTGGAAGGACAAGCAATTAAATACAGGCTGTACATGTGTTATTACGCAGAACATCTCCACAGTGGGCATATTGTGAGAGACTGTATATATGTCCCTCCTTCCTATCCCCCCCACCCCATTCTATTCTCTACCCTGTCCCTGTCCCTTTACAGGAGCTTTTATTTCCAGCAACCCTTCCTCCTACCCTGCCCTCCCCTCCATCATCCCACCTCTCATCCCCATCCCCCCTATTCTTCTGTGTGGCAAGATACCCAGTTTAGAGTTTATGTCATTCCTTCCCTTAAGGCAAATTCAATGAGAGTAAAGTCAGCTTTTTTCCTTTTGCCTTCCTGCTTTTCCCTTCCATTGTAACAATTATCCCTTGCCTCTTCTATATGAGATGATTAATCCCATTCTGTCTCTCCCTGTCTCCTCTCATTCTAATCCTCTCCCATCTCAGAATTTCACCTTTTAGAGTATCGTCCCTTCCTATTCAATTGATCCTGTGCCCTCTATACACTCATATATACGCATATTCAGATATGTGTTCATACGCATATAGACATATATGTATGTATATGTATATATCTCTATCTCTATCTATCTATCTATCTATCTATCTATCTATCTATCTATATTTGTATTCCCTTCACCTATCCTCATACTGAGAAAAGTTTCAGAAGTTACAATTATTGTTTTTCCATGTTGGCATGTAAATAGTTCAACTTTGATAAGTTCCTTATGATTTCTTTTCCATGTTTACCTTCTCATGCGTCTTGTATTTGAGTGCCAAATTTTCTTTTCAGTTCTGGTTTTTTCAGCAACAATGTTTGAAAGTCCTCCACCTCACTCAATGACCATATTTTCCCCTGGAACATTATACTCAATTTTGCTGGGTAGATGATTCTTGATTTTAGTCCTAGCTCCCTTGATCTCTGGAATATCATATTCCAGGCCCTTTAATTCCTTAATTTAGAAGCTACTAGATGCTGGGTTATCCTAATTGTGTTTCCACAGTATTCAAATTGTTTCTTCTTGGCAGCTTGTAATATTTTCTCCTTGATTTGGGGACTCCAGAACCTGGCTATAATATTCCTAGTTTTCTTTTTGGGATCGTTTTCAAGAGGTGATCAGTGAATTCTTTTAAGTTCTATTTTGCCTTCTGGTTCTAAAATATCAGGGCAATTTTACTTGAGAATTTCTTGAAGGATGCTTTCTAGGCTTTTTTTGATCATGGCTTTCAGGTAGTCCAATAATTTTTAAACTGTCTCTCCTGGATCTATTTTCTAGGTCAGTGGTCTTTTCAAGGAGCTATTTCACATTGCCTTCAATTTTTTTCATTTGTTCAGATCTGTTTGACAGTATCTTGATTTCTCATAAAGTCATTTGCTTCCATTTGCTCCACTCTAATTCTGAAGGAATTATTCTCGTCAGTGAGCTTTTGAGATTCTTTTTCCATCTGGGAAATTTGACTTTTTAAGGCATTCTTCTCCTCATTGGCTTTTTGGGCCTCTTTTGCCCTTTGAGTTAATCTATTTGTCAAGGTGTTATTTTCACCAAGTCTGCTGCTTGTGCTAATTTGGACCTAAAATTTAACATCATGAAAACATTGTTGACTCTCTGTTTTCATGATTTTCTTGCATCATTGTCATTTCTCTTCCCAATTTTTCTTCCACTTCTCTTATTTGGTTTTCAAAATCCTTCTAAAATTTAACACCATGAAAACATTGTTGACTCTCTTTTCATGATTTTCTTGCATCATTGTCATTTCTCTTCCCAATTTTTCCTCCACTTCTCTTATTTGGTTTTCAAAATCCTTCTTAAGCTGATCTATGGCTTGTAGGAAATCTTCATGTTTCTTGGAAGCTTTGATGTGGGAGTTCTGACTGTGTTGTCTTCCTCCCATTCCA
>CM053587.1:348128178-348146830 GCA_028646515.1 Pseudochirops corinnae
CCCCAGGACCACCACCCAAGACCACAATCTGGATCCAGGCCACTGAATGCAAGAGCACTTAGCCTCTGAACGATCACTTGGCCCCCCTGCAGTCTACATGCCAGGAGCTCTGAAGCAGCCACATGGAGGCAGCTACAGGGCCACTGCTTTTGCCACTTCCTTGCCCTGGAGGCAGTTTGGCTGGACCACTTTTCTCTCCCAAATTTAGCTGAGTTCCACTGACCTTTCACTTAGTCCTTGTTTCTTCTGGTGTGATAATACTGGAAACTGCCACAGCTGCCGCTGATCCACTCTCCTGAAGGCTCCAGCTGTGGCTCATCCTCGCCACCCTGGGGCCAACCTGCAGTTTCAGGCTGGGCTGGTTTCAGCTCCCAGTGTGCTGCAATGAGCCCTTCCTGCAGAGCTGCCTTCAGTGGGAGATGTATTTTTGTGAGTTTTGGAGCCCTAAAATTTGTTTAGAGTCATATTTTATGGGTATTTAAGGTGGCTATGTGGGAGCTGCAGAACCTTGCTGCTTCTATGCTGCCATCTTGGCTCCGGCCTGCCGATATAATTTTCCAATAGTAGGACTGGTAGTCCTCATTGTAGTTGTAATAGTTATAGTAGTCATAGAAGCAGTAGTTAGCATTTATATACAGCACTTTGAGACTTGCAAAACCCTTTACAAAAATTATTTTATTTTATTCTCACAGGAACTTCAGGAGGGAAGTTCCCTTACTATCTCCTTCAAGCAGATTGAGGTTAATTAATTTGCCTACAGTCACATGAGTACAAGAAGAACCTGCAAAATGTTTAACTGGCTCCCTGAAAAGAATTTGATCCTGACACATTTTAAAGTTCAATCTCCATTCTTAACATTTTCTACATCATTTTCTTAAGTCTAGACAATCCAGAAAACAATAAATCTAGCCCTGACTTGTAGCATTCACCAATTTCTGAGATGCAAATGCTCACATTGAACATTTAACAGTAACAGTCTGAGCTCCGCTTGGTGAGTGTGTGAGGCTGAATTTAAACTTGGGCCTTCTTAATTCCTATCTAACACTGTGTGCACACCTAACTGCCATTCACAAGAGCTTGCTGACTGATGGACTCAGATTCAGGAGACACAGAAGTGAATGAGGTACTATTTCTGGCCTCCTGAACTTTAGAGTGCAATAAAAGATAGAAAGTATATATACAAATAAGCACAAAACGTATTAGAATATCAAAGGAGTCCAAAGCTCAAACAGAGCAATATGCTTTATCTCCTCAAGGGGATCAGTTTCAGTAGAATCCAGAGGGAGTTTCTTGGAGGAAGTAAGATTAGGAGTGAACTTTGAAGAATGGAGATTCCCTTTGCAGAACTCAGTGTATCTGGACAAGTGGCAGGATGTCTGATGGGCAAGGGTGTGTCTGAGGTCAAGTGAGATTTAGAACTTCTTGATTTCAGGGTCAGTGATGCCTAGCTGCCTCCTAACCAAGGTCACAGGGAGGTGGGCTCAAGGTTTATTTGCAAAGAGAATGTTGGCAGGTATACCTGAGTCTGTGGATTGCTCATAGATTCTCTGTCCCAGAGAATTTTCTGTCCCCACTTATGATGTAGAATGTAAGAACCAGGAGGATTCTAAGATCAGAGAATTTCAGAACTTGGAGGATCCTTTGAACACAGAATGTCAGAGTGTGGAGGACCCATAAAATAGAGAATGTCAACACTGGGAGGGGCCTTAGAACGTGGAAGGTCAAAGCTTGGAGGGTCTGGAAACAGGTATATCAGCAAGCACCCTAGCATACCCAGGATGGCTGCTAGCACAGGTTCTTAGATCTGCTTTTCTAAAGGAAAGTAACTCAAAATGGGTTAACAATCTTACTTTAATCAATCAAACACCTATCATTTACCTAGTTCAGGGGAAAAAGTCAGCACCCTGAACTTCAGAGAATACAAAGAGAATATAAAACATAAGTTACAAGCAGACAAAGAAACAGATCATCAGATGAGCTTCCAATCGTCTGACCATTACATTCATACCTAGTCAGTTGCCAGAGAGGGAAGCACCAACATCTGGGTTTCCAAAGCCGGGGTAGGGGGGTGGGGCTCAAAGGCTTCCCAGAGTCTTGTCAGTCCAAATCACAAAAGTCTTCTCAAATTGAGCCCCAAAGCAAAATCTCACATCAGCAGTATATATAGCCTTCTCTTGGATCAGAGAATGTCACAGCCCTCTTGACCCACTGCCCAATTACAAAGTAATAAGGCATGGGCTTTCCTGAAGAACAAGCCTCCTGCTCCATGTGACACATTCAGCCTATTAGGGGGCAGAGTATACTTTCAAATTCAGGGAAGGTTCTCAGAGCCACTTAAGCCACTTAAGCAAAGGGCCTAGGGGCAGGGAAGATCTTCAGATTCCTGTAACAACAGGAAATGTCAGAGCTCTGAGAAGCTTGAGAAAAAAGAATATCAGAACTGGGAGGGGCTTTAGAACAGGATTTGGAGGGCCCTTAGAAGAAGGAATGTCAGGGCTGGAAGGGGCCTTAGAACAGGGAGTTTCAGAACTTGGACTATCCTTAGGACAGGGAATGTCAGTGACCTTGGAACAGAGTATGTCAGCTGAGAGGAGCAGTCTCCTTTCACCATTAAGCAAAGTGAAAACTACACTCAGAGTGGGGAGGGGACTTGCCGAAGGTCACACTACTTGTTACTAGAGAGACTAGAACAAATACCTCTTGAGTCCCAACTCAGTGCTCTTCCAACAGCATTGGTCACCGTGTCTCTGGGCTTGCAAATTTTAGAAGTTCCTGCACCCCAAGCAATATTACAACGCAATTTAGCCAGACTTTCCATAGCTTGGCTACATGGTGCTAGGGCAGGAAATGAGGTGGGCTGCAGCCTCACTTTACTGACTCAGGCTTTCACAGAAGGCAGCTAGACTCAGCATCAGGTTGAGATCAGAAAGCTAGGGAGCTGTGGTGAGGACAGAGGTGATGGGGAAGAGCAATCCTCCCTGTGGGAGACTCACCCTCAGTGCAGTTGACCAATGGGAGTGCTCATCACCTTGTTCTCAGAAGTCAATCATAGGCTTAAAGCACCTCAGAGCTGCAAAGGGTCTCCCAAGTGAATGGGGCCATGCACTTCCTCTAGAGCAGTTATTTTCACAATGAAAATAATTTTATGGTTGGGGGTCACCACAACATGAGGAACTGTATTAAAGGGTCATGGCATTAGGAAGGTTGAGAACCACTGCTCTAGAGCATCCTAGAGAAATATTCAGCCCCACTTGGCGTGGGGACCTGCATTAAGAAGGACCCATCAGAGCCCATGGGACGGCTCTGATTCTGTAGAAGTTCTGACATCAAGCCTAAATCTGCCTTGCCATAACTCACCAACTGCTCATGTTTCTGCCCTCTGAAGTCAAGGAGCAGATTTTTTTTCTAAAAAAATAGTAATTCGTATTAATAGCTTTGGGAATGAAGGTGATAAAAAGTAGAAGATCAATAAAATTTAAATCATTAAAAGTAAAACGATGTGGAGCAGTAGCTTTTCATTTCCACATAGATCCCTCCCCTCTTCTCTATTTACTCACCCATTCCTTGTAGCAAGGACCAAAAAGAAAGAAAATACCAAAAGGCAGTTCTGTATAATCAATCAACACATCACCTGAGTCTGCTGTCATAGCAACAACAATCACAACATCTAGCATTTCTGTAGTGTTCATAGGTTTGCAAAGCACTTTACAAAATCTCATCTCATTTTCATAACAACTCTGGGAAACAGGTGCTATTATCATCTGTATTTTGCAGATGAGGACACTGAGGTTAAGAGAGGTCAAGTGACTCACCTAGGGTCACACAGCTAGTAAATGTCTGAGGCAATATATGAACTCATATCTCCTTGATTACAGGTCTCTATCCACTATGCCACCTAGCTTCATAGTCCTCTATCTCTGCAAAGAAAAGAAGGTGGTGAATCTTATCATCTTTGGGGCAAAGCTTTGTTATTATAATTACATAATATCCAATTTCTTTTTTATTCTTTCCATTTATTTTATTGTAGTGGTTATAGAGTAGCTTGGCTGTGGGGCTGGAGTCAGGAAGAGTCATTTTTCAACTGGAGTCAGGAAAAATCATTTTTTCATGGTTCTTCAAGACCCTTTTTGTGGTTTTCTTGGAAAGATACTAGACCGGTTTGCTATTTCCTTTTCTAGCTCATTTTACAGATGAGGAAACTGAGGCAAAAAGGATTAAATGGCTTGCAAGGGTTACATAGCTAGTAGGTGTCTGAGGCCAGATTTGAATTTGGGAATATGACTCTTCCTGGCTTCTGGGCTAGCTAGCACTCAAGAATATTTTTTTCTTCTAAATTATGAATCTCCCATTTGAACTAAGAAATTTGAGTCAAGAAGAACTGCTCAAACCTGGCTGATGACACTTTGTTCTTGGCCCCAGAGGGAAGAACCAGGAGTGAGGGGGTGGAGGCAGGAGAAATGGCAAAGGGTCAAACATCAACATGAAGCAGAAATTTCCTAACAGTTGAAACTGTTTCAGAGGGAACTGGGTTGTCTTGGGAAGTAAGGGGCTTCCCCTCCTGGAGATTTAGAAGCAAAAGCTGGATGACCATTCCTCAGAAGTATTGGTTAAGCAAGAATAATACAAAAAAATTTCTGGTTGACCCTTCTGACTCTGAGGTTCTATGAGTTCAGTATAGACCTGTTGGGTGTATTCATTCAAGGGGGACCTCAGAGACCAACCCTCCACGCTGGAGTTCCATAAGAGTCTGATCTCAAACATGAGCAATAAGCGGTTATCCAGAATCTTCTCTCTCTTTGTCCCTCACTCCTCCTAAATCTATTCTTCATTCTATCAATTACATCTAGACCCTTTGACCATCACTCCTAATGCTATCAAATCCTTTGCTCCCTTGTCCAGTCAATGTTCATGCCTCATCAACACTCCCCTCCCCCATCCATCTACACCCTAGTTGCTGAATAGAACTGAAGAAAGCCAAGCAACTGAGCACCTGGGTCCACTATGATTCACATTCCCTAGCCTCAACTGGACTTTCACACAAAACAGACTTTTAGACCCATTTGCATGAATCCCAGTTAACTTTTATTTTAGTAGATCTGATTCATTGTTCCAGCTTGCCCTTCAGGATTCTGATTGTGTTGTCTAATATGTTAGCTTTCCATGTTCTTTCTGAGCCTTAGTTTTATAATCTGTAAAATGAGGTTAGGATCATAGAATCAAGGATTCAAAGCTGGGAGTCCTCTGAGGACTTGAAGTCATAAGGTCCAATCCACTCATCTTAGAAAATAAAGTGAGACACAGAGATTATAAGTGGCTTGCCAAAGTCGTACAGCCAGTAAGTGGCCTTGGGAAAGTCACTTCTAGGGTTACATAGAGCCAGAGAGTCTTAGTGTCATTAGGTCTGCCCTGGTCAAACTACATAGGGGGAACTGCATTCAGTCCTGGGCACCACAGTTCAGTTAACACCGATAAGCTGGAGTGTGTTTAGAGGAGGCCAGCTAGAGCAGTTAGGGGCCTGTCATGTGTGGGTCCATTGAAGAAACTGATCAGGGGTTTTCCCTGGGGAAGAGAAGACTAATGATGACTTCATTCTTAAGGGCTGTTGAAACTTGAAGGCTGTCATGGGGAAGAGTGACTAGATCTGTTCTGCTTGGCCCCAAAGGGCAGAACTAGGAAGATGGAGGTCTAGATAGAAAGGGGCAAATTTTGGTAGAAAACTTCTTAATATAAGACCTGTCCCATGGTGGGTGGTGGCTGTTATGCCTCCCCTCTTGTTGGAGGTCTTCAAGCAAAGGTAAGTGAGAATGCCTCAGGGATGAGGTAAGGGGATATTGAATGGACCAGGGGATTGACTGTCTCTGAGGTTCTTTACAGTTCTGAGATGCTGTGATTTAGGTGGAACACAGATCATAAAATGTGTGAAACTGTTCACGTGTTTGTCATGTCAAAGGACCATTAAAATCTCTGGTCAAACACTGAATGAGTAGATTGCCCAAGGGTTGACTCCTTTATTATCACTCAATGATATATTTTTTTCACTTTTCTCATTAGACTTCAGCACCACGTCCAAAGGGTGCTTGAAAAACCCATAATTAGCTTTGGCAAAGGAAGTCTAAACACAAGCAGGGTTTGCTCAATTTTCCCAGCTTGATGAATAACATTTGGTTAAGATAACAGTCTTCAATACTCACACAGAGCTTCAGCTAAACAAACAAACCATTATGTTGGGAAAGAAAAGGGCAATAAAGACACTGGGAAAAAAATGGGTGGTCATTTATGAATAGTAGCCAGAGAGTGGTTCTCAGCTGTCAGGAGAGATAGATACAACATATTTATCTATGGGTACAGCTTCAGGACCACTTTCTAAGGACAATTCTAATAGGATTATAGAAATCAGATCTGGGAGGGGCCTTAGAATAGAGGATGTTATTGTTGAGAGGAGCCATAGAACACAGGATAAATAACAACAATGTGAAATAATATATGTAAAGTGATTTTCAAATCTTAAATTACTATGTCAATATAAGTCACCATCCTCATCACCATTCATTCTCCTCTTCCTCTTCTTCATCACCATCTTCCGTATCATCTATTCATCCACCCATCTTCATTCTTATTTATTAATCTGTCTCTATCACCATCACCATCTAGTCATCTATCTGTCCAACCTCACCATACATAAATAAATGAAAAAGCATTATTAAGTCCTTATTGTGTGCCAAGCACTATCCTAAGTTCTGGATATACAAATTCAGGGAATATGGAAAGATCCAGAATTCTAAAGCATGCTGTAAGTGGGTCAGATAGGAAGGCCCAAGGGTTCCTATGTTACATAAATAGGTCAGATGACAGTTATAAGGGACTACATGTCCTTCTATCCATCCATCCATCCATCTATCCATCCATCTATCCATCCATCCATCCTCATTATCTACTCATGTACTTATCCTCTATCTTCTCCTCATCTCCACCTATTCATCCATCCATTTTCCTTGCTATCCAGCCATCCTCTTTTTCATCTTCATCTTCATTTATCTATCTACTCATCTATTTATCCATCCATCTTCATTATCATATACACTTCTATCCATACTTGCTATATTTATCTATCCATCTACCTTTCCTCCACATCCATCTGTCCATCCATCCTCCTTTTTCTCTATCTCAAGTCATTCATCCATCTTCTTCCCCATTTATCCACCCACTGGCACATGCACCCATATATCCATCCATTGATTATCTTTGTCATTTTTCTTATCCTGTTCATTATGACTATCTGCTGTGTCCAGGTTTTCTGTGTCCATAACAAAATGTGGTACACAGAGCTGAGCACAATACTATGGACCTCCTCTGACCAGGGCAGAGAACAAGAGGATGATGACATTTTTATCATAATCAATATCATTGTTATCATTATTAGACTAGGCAATGAGGAGGCAATCAGGTAGGAAAGTACAAATTTTGTGAATGTAAGGGCTAACCTGCAAGTCAGAGACCAGGGAAATTGGCATGGGAAAGGACCTCCATGAGTACTAGAAATCAGAGATAAATTCTGGATCTGGACCTGAGCCTGGGAAGGTCAAGAGACAAAATCCACTGGGACAAATAATACCCAAGGACACCAGAAGTGTGAAGGAACTCTGAGTTGGGAGTCACAGGCTCCCAAGAGTCAAGGGGTAGAGGCCCAAAGAGCTTCAAGAACTGAGGAGTCAGGCCAAGAGAGGCAGAAGTACAGGTTGAGAACTCCAGTAAGGAGATGCTGGGCCTGAACCAAGTTTAGAACTGGTGACAAGCTTTTTACCTGGTTCCTCATGGGTTCATTTCAGCCAGACCGTGTAGGTAAAGGAAAGTGAGTGAGTACTCCTGGCTAGAAATAAAAAAGACAGAGAGATCAGCAGATGCTGATAGATGTTCAGCTAGACAGATATGGAAGGGAAAGGGGAGCTTAAGGACAGTTACCAAAAATTAGTACAAGCAGAAGAGAATTGATCCATACTTTGTTGCATATCAGCTTCAGAGGCTGCATTGAGTGTACAATCATCTGCAAACAGAAAATCATTCATCAACACTCCCTCCACTTTGGTATTGGCTTGTAGCCTTTTCAGATTGAAGAATTTACCATCAGCATGGTAGCTGACCTTGATGCTGTGTTCATCCTCATTGAAAGCATTTGACAACATGGCTGAAAACATCATGCTAAAAAGCATGGGAGCAAGTACACAGCCTTGTTTCACTCCATTGGTGCCTGGGAAGGCACGAGAGCATTGTCCATTTTCTAGAACCTGGGCAAGCATGCCACCATGAAATTGATGTACAATGCTGATGAATTTCTCTGAGCAACTCAATATTGACATAATTTTCCATAAGCCCTCACAACTAACAGTACCAAGGGCCTTGGTCATATCTAAAAACATTGTGTATAGACCTCTGTTCTGCTCCTGGCATTTCTCCTAGAGTTATCGGGTACCAAACACCATATTGACTGTTCCTTGGCTCTTTCTGAAAACACACTGGCTCTCAGGCAGATGACCATCTTCCAGGTGAAGGATCAGCCTATTAAGGAGGACTCTGGTAAGAATCTTGCCAGCAATGACTAAGAGGGAGACCCCCCTGAATCTATTTCCTTTACCTTTATAGAGATGGACAATGGAGGCATCCTTGAACTCCCGGGGGGAAATCTCCTCTTGCCATATAACCTGGAAAATTTCAGTCAGCTTTTGTATCAATGTGCTGAAAGAGGACAAGCTTATAATTCTGGGTGACTTTAATGCTAGAGTGGGCTCGGACTAACAGACTTGTCAGGGAGACCTAGGGAGGAATGGAGTTAGAAATAGCAACAGCAATGGTTACTTACTACTGAAGACTTGTGCATCTCAAGACCTTCTCATCACCAATACTATCTTCCAAATTTCATGGATGCACCCTCACAACAAACATTGGCATCTAATAGACTATGTGACTGTAAGGAGAAGAAACAGACAATATGTGAGAGTGATGAAGGCAATGTGTGGTGCAGAGTTCTGGATTGATTATAGACTTATCCTTTACAAGGTAAATATTTGCATTCACCAAAAGTGGTGCCCCCAAGGCAAAATGACTACCAGAAGAATTAATATCACCAAATTAGAGCTCTTCTCTGAGCAGGATAAGTTTGTTTCTAACTTGGAGGGAAAGTTGAGCCAAAACACAACTGGCAACAGTGGAGTAGAAAAAGAGTGGGTAGTTTTCAGAGATTTGGTGTATTTGCTCTGCATTTGCTCTGGGTCAGAACACTCCCAAACACCAAGACTGATTTGATGAAAATGATGGAGAAATTCAGAAGTTGCTAAATGAAAAACGAGAACTCCACAGGATTTACCAGCTGGATAGTTCATCCATCTCTAAGAAGGCAGCACTTTATTCCATCAAAAGCAAAGTATAAGCAAAGCTTTCCATCAAAAATAAAGCACAAAGTACAAAGCAAAGATGCAATATTCCTGGCTCAGTAAGAAGGCAGATGAAATTCAGTCTTATGCTGATAGTAACAATCCAAAGTACTTTATGATGCCCTGAAGGTTATTTATAGGCCAAAGCCCTATGGTGCATCATAACTACTACATCAGCATCATAACTGCTGATGGAACCATATTGATTAGTGATAAGGACATAATCCTGGAGAGATGGGCTGAACACTTCCAATGGTGTTCTCAACAGACCATCATCAATCAATGCTGAGGCCATTGACCATTTATTTAAAGACATTGGAAACATAAATGCTGTTTAGCCAAACTTCCAAGTGAAGAAGAGGTTTTGAATGCTATTAGGCTTCTTTCATGTGGCATAGCACCTGGTGCTGATTCTATTCCAATTGAGATTTACAAGGTAGGACAATTACCAAAAGAAGGTCAGAAGAATGGGGGATGGTGAGAAAGAACACTGTTGTCCTCTATCTCTTGTTCTGGAATTCAAAGCCCTCACAGTTCTTATCCCTGACAGGCATGTTGGTCCCAGTGATTTATATTGTTTTCCCGTAGACTCTGGGCATCCTAATGCCCAGTGCCTCCATCCTTACAGGTTCCAATAAATAAGGAGAAGTAGTGAAGAGTGAAGGAAAAGTCCCTGGGGTCACAATCTGAGGACTTGGATTCAAATTTACAATTGGCTAAAATGCCTCATCAGGGAAATGAGGACCAGAATGAACTGAAAAGGTGAACTCCTGATGTCACTGTTGACTTCATGAACAGAATTCTAGAGTTGGAGTCAGAGGATCTGGGATACAAATCTGGCTTTACCATTTGCTGTGTGACCCTGGACAAGTTATTGAGTTTCTTTGAAAGTCGGTTCCCTTCCATGTAAAATGAGACAATCAGACTAGATGGCCTCTAAAGTCCCCAAGTCAAAGCAGACAAGCCCAGGAAAGACCAATGGGGATCAGGGAATGATGCCATTGGGGCAGACTGGCCTTAAGGTAGGAGGGGGTGGGGCCAAGCAATTGCCTTCCAGCCCTGTCCAGCTCTGTAGATTCTGCAGTATTCTCAGTGGACAGCACTCAGTCTTAAATCTTCCTGCTTTCATGGCAACTTCCTCATCCAAACTAGAAAGAAATTTTTGCTCTTTAGATGTATGAGCCTTTTAGAAATATCATATGGCTTGCTAGATTTGGAGTATCCATGTTCCAAATGGAAGAGTTTTCAGGAAACAATAAGTGACTAGATCATTGGACTGGGAGTCAGGAAGACCTAACCTTCAAATCAAGCCTCAAACCCTTTCTAGCCATGTGACCCTGGGCAAACCACTTAACCCAGGTGTGTACAACCTGTGGCCCTCCAGCTGCTTGTGGCACACCAAAGGATTGTAGGTAGCCAGCAAAAACCATAGAGGAAAACATCCTTTGTATGTATAGGAAATCCTTTGGCATTCTGCAAGCAGCCCTTGGGTGTGAAGCGGCCCTTGGGCAGCATCTTGTGCAGGCCGGACTTTATCTTTGTCTTCTTCAATTTGCCCATCTGTAAAATGATGATAGTATCCATCCTTCAGGGGTTTTTGTGAGAATAAAACAAACAATGTTTGTGAAGTGCTTTGTAACACCTTACAGGGCTAAGTGCTAATGATGACATCGTCATATTTGTGGATTGGAAGACTTGAACTCTTGAATTCCCTCAACTTCCTAGTCCTCAGTCAAACTAAATCAATTGGCCTCAACTGAGGCCAGAAGGAGGAGAGATTGCCTAGTCATGGGTTTTATCTCACAAAGTCTCAGTAACACCAATGAGATCAAATTTGTCTCCTTGTGTTAAAATATCTACCTTTTCTTATGTCTTGCCAAATCTTCGGGCATTGGAAACATAAATGCTCAAAGTGTATGACACCTGGGGTGTTGCTATAAAGAATTCTTACTCACTAGAGTAGAAAGGGAAGGAGAGGAAAGTGGCATGCCATGGATTTTGGAGGCAGATCCTCCTCTACCTCTCAGCCAGGATTCAGGCAATTTTCCTTTTATTAAGCACCTACTATGTGCCAGACACTGTTCTAAGTACTGGAGATACAAAGAAAGGCAAAAGGAGTTTGGAACTGAGCTCTGAGGTCCTAACTGAGGGAGTGGAGGTTGGAGCAGGGTTGAGATCCTGGGAGAAGGGAAATAGAAACAATGAGGCTAAGGAGCAGGTATGGGCAGAGCTGGAGGGATGGAAGGACAAGGGCTGGAGGGTCAGTGAGAGAAGTTACAGAGCTGGAGGACCAGTGAGGTCTAGGACGACAAGTGTGGAAGTCTTGGGGATTCAGGGAGCAGAGAGTACAATAGAGAGAGAGTTCTGGCCACTGGCCCATCTTGCTGAGTGATGGATGCAGAACAAGGATGGGAATGGGGGTGTCTGACTGTGGCCGATCAGACCAATACAAGCTTGGAATGCTCTACCATAGGTTGGGCACAAATAGTCCATGTGAACATTTGGGTGGAATTTGCACACCTTGAGTTTCTTTTGAGCTACTTCAATTCTGCTTTGCTCATAGAGCACAACACCTTCTCTGGTGAGGGCTGGGTAGTTCTGTGCCAGCATCTCCTATGACCCACAATCAATTCCAAAGTTCTTAAGAGGAATCTTAAGAGCGTCCTTGTATAGCTTCCTCTGACCACCAAGTGAGTGCTTGCCCTGTATTAATTCTCCACAAAATAGCCTTTTTTGGGCCATAGTACATTTTGATTTTGAACAATGTGGCCAGTTCATTGGAGCAACTCTCTCTGCAGTAGTGTTAGAATGCTTGGCAGTTTAGCTGGAGAAAGAATGTCAGTGTCTGGTACCTTATCCTGCCAGGTGATCTTCAGAATTTTCCTAAGGCACTTCAAATAGAAGCCATTCAATTTCCTGGTATGGTGCTGGTACTGTCCAGGTTTCACAGGCATACAACAATGAGGTCAGCACAATGGCTCTGTAGACCTTCAGCTTGGTAGTTAGTCTAACACCTCTTTTTTCCCACACTGAGAAATAAAGGATGAGATTTGGCCACTTACTGGTTGGTGACATTGGGCGAGTGGGAGTAAGGAGTTGAGGGTGACACCAAGGTTGTGAGCTGGTGTGACTGGGAGGATGCTGGTGTCCTTGAGAGTAATAGGAAGATTTTGATGAGGGGAGGGTTTGGGGGAAGAGATAAGAGGTCTGTGATGCAACCCAGTCCCAACCCAAAGGAAAAATGTGTCTAGAGGTATCTGACTTCCTTAGCCACTTCCCTCAAAAGCAGA
Organism: Pseudochirops corinnae; assembly: GCA_028646515.1. Taxonomy (NCBI): domain Eukaryota; kingdom Metazoa; phylum Chordata; class Mammalia; order Diprotodontia; family Pseudocheiridae; genus Pseudochirops; species Pseudochirops corinnae. The sequence goes on from CM053587.1 coordinate 348,140,894, forward strand.
TCCTCTCAGGTAAGGGACACTTGTAGCAAAGTGATCTGGGGGAGCAAGTGTGGGTGTGCTCTGGAAGGGAAGTCAGGGGATTTTGCCTTTAGTTGCCTGAGTCCCCTTTGTTTAAACTTTTAGGGAATGAATCTGGCCTAGATAGGAAATGCCACGAATGAGGGGGCAAAGACAGGGGAGTGTTGAGCTATAATGGCTGAAGGGCAATGGTGGAGTTGTGTTGGAGACAAGCCCACAATTGAGTAACACAGGAACCTTGGGATGTGACCAGTCTTCCTGCCTTTCCCTTGATTTCATGCCATGGTCTTCTTGGCATCATATTTATAGCATCAAAGATCAAATGACTTGCTCAGGGTCACACAGTGAGTTTATCAGAGTCAGACCTTGAATCCAGATCTTCCCCTTGGCTCTAGTTGTCCACATATGTTGTCTCATTATTATAATTATCATTGCATTAAATGTATTTCTTGCCCTTATTATTAAGAACCAGCATTTATGTAGCAGTATAAGATTTGCAAAGGCTTTATATTATGTCATTTAAACAGGGGGAAAATACACATACACAAAGATAAAGATCTTGCCCAATTTACCTGGTAGTGCATTGGTGAGGGAGGGGCAAAGGGGCACACTGGAAAGCTGCAGAATGGCCAGAGGAGGCTGCAAGGATAGGGAAGGGCTTTGAGACCATACCCTTAGAGGGTCCACAGAAGGAAATGGCGATGCTTAGTCTGGTGAAAAGAAAGCTCATGGGAGCTTTCAGAACTTCCTGACGTCAATGAGCACTGCCCCAAAAAGAACGGAGCTGCCCCCAATGGAGGTGGGAGGGCAGGCTCTGCCTCCCTGGCGATCTTTAAGCAGAGGCTGGAGGTTTTGGATGGGATCCTTGGTCTACCTCATAGAGTTAAAACATGGGGAAATTTGCCAGGCCGTATTCCAAGGACCCCTTCCCATGAGGCTCCCTCCATTTGGCATACCCTTGTCCAGGGAGGCACAAGCTGCTGCAGGATCAGGAGAATTCTGGCTGGTCAGCACTGGGGGCTCAAGCGAGAGTTTAATTCTGCCAGCATTGCCGTGCCCCCTCCCCCCAACTTAATTCCTCTGGTATTGAGTCTGAATGAGCCTGGAGGGACCAATTCTTGGTCTAGACTTCTGCTACCTAATTTACACTCCCCCAAACCTCACCCCCCACATCCCTCCAAGCCTGGGAAGCACTCCCCCGTGACCCTTCGCAGCCCTTCAGACAGACCTGTTTCCTTTCACGGGCCACTAGCTGAGGAAGCTTCCCCCTTTCCTCCCCTCTCATTCAGAGGAGGGTAAGACCTAGGCACTCCCCTCCCCTGCTCTGCCCTTTTCCCATCCCTCCCCTCGGGATTCTCCCTCCTCCTCTGCCCTCCACTCAGCGGACCGACCGGGGCTGATCATTAACACGGACGGCAGACCGAGCCCGGGCACAGAAGTCATAAAGAGGCAGGGAGCGAGCCCCGAGACGCCCCGGGACTTTGAGAGGACAGGAGCCGCTGCTGCCACCATGGACGCCACCGTGAGCCCCAGCGTCTCTGCCGGGACCCCCGCGCCTCCTCCCGCGTCCGAGCGCATCAAGAATGCCGCGGACATCTCAGTTATTGTCGTCTACTTCGTGATGGTCATAGCCGTGGGGCTGTGGGTACGTGGGGACTGGCAGGGGACTGTTGGAGGGAAAGGGGCATAGCAGGGAGGAGGCAAAGGGCCTGAATTTGGAGCTCTCTCACTATAATGCTTATTACCTTTCACTCAGGTGAAACCCCTCTGGTTCTGTCATCACCACCTGTCTCTTGTACACCCCTTCTTCCCTCTGGGCCTCGGTTTCCCCAACTGTAAATTGAAAGTGATAGAATTCTCATCTCACGTCCTTATGCCCGTCTTATCTGTAACATTCCATGTTCTAACATTTAATGATTATTCTTGGACAGTGGAGTTTTAGGAAGGCAGAGTGGAGGTGGGGAAGCTGAGGCAGTGTCATCAATGTATTCCAGTGGTAGCTGGCCAGCTGTGTCCTTCTCCCTTCCACCAATCATCAAGGGACAGGACAAGGCATTCAATAATGCCAGACCACTGAGGAGACACAGAATGCCTGGGAGAAAAGAGAAAAGTATTGGGGGTGGGGGGGGAGAGACGGAAGGGAGGTGTGTGTGTGGGGGAAGTGTAGAGAGGATGTCAAATGGAGGGTCTGATTTTCTCATCTCACCCCTGGGGCATTCCAATAAGTCTCTGCTTGTCTTGGAGCCTCAGTTGCCTCGTGTGTAAAATGGGGGGAAATCTCTTCTCTCCCATCTATCTTGCAGTCTTAAGGGAAGGGCTGCTGTAAATCACTGAGCTTCATAAAAATGGGAGGTATCTGAGTTTCTCCTTCAGGTCTCAGTTTCCTCATCTGTAAAATGATGAAGAGAAACCATACTCTTCGTAATGAGATGGGCTGGTTCCAGAAAGTGGTGGGTTCTGTCTCACTGCAAGTGTTCAAATGAAGGTTGAATGACTGCTTAGGATCAGAGATTTATGAAGGGACTCCAGTGGTCATCTAGTACAAACCTCTCATTTTACAGATGAGGAAACTGAGGCCAGAGGTAAAGTGATGTGACCAGAATAATAGATAGTAAGTATCACCTAGGATTGGAACCCAGATCTTTCAACTGCGAATCTGATGCTCTTTCCATGTTAGAGCAGAACTGACCCATCCCTACCATAGAGGCATGTCCGGAGTGTGTGATCTCCAGGTAAAAAGCGCTGCACTCTCATTCTATGGCTCTCAAGATCCTAATCCACCTAGTCTTAATTCACATGATACAGACACCCCTTCACTTACCCACACTCAGGTGAAACCCCTCTGGTTCTCTCATCACCACCTGTCTCTTGTACACCCCTTTGCAAATCTCTTTCACCCTGCCTAGTCTCCTCCCCCTTCTCATTCTATTGTTCACAAACTTCCCTTTATCCCAGACTTCTTCCTACTGCCCTCCTTCTATCTTCTGGCCTTCACAGAGACCTAGTTCCTCCTCCCTCCCTCCCTTTCCCACCCCAGGAGACCCTGGATTCCTGGTCATTCTTTCCAGGGCTAGGTGAACCTTCTCTCCTGCTCCCAGAGGGAATGGAAATACTCCGTGTTCCCTATCAGCACTCCCAGACCCTCCCTCTGCCACCATGTCTCAGCTGTCTCTTCTCCTTTGGGGTTTATACAATAAATCCCTTCGCCCCATTCAAAGCTAGGCCACCAGTTACCTGCTGGCCCCCAGGAGTCCAGCACCCAAAGCAAGGTCTTCTTCTCAGGATGGAAAATCCTGAAATTCCTCTGTGAGAGACCAGTATCTTCTATAAGCATCTCTCTCTTTGTCCCTCACTCCTCCTAAATCTCTTCCTCATCCTCTTCATTCCATCCAGGCCCTTTGCCTGGTCTGGCTTCCCTTTCGATTCTTGATCTAATGGTTGGTCAGCCTGATGCTCTCCAATCCCTTGCTCACTTGTTCAATTAATGTTCACGTTTCACCAATCCCCCACCATCTATGTCTTCTACCCCTACAACCCAGCTGCTGAACAGAACTGAAGAAAGTGGTACAACTGAGCCAGCCAGGCCCTTAACAGATCACGTTTCCTAAACTCAGCTGGCCTCTCACCCAACAAAGTAATCCTTTTACTCCTCCCCAGTTGAATCTCCATCTCCCTCTCCACAGCCATTCTTCCAAGTCTTCTCTTTTCTCCTCGGTCCTCTCACATTTCCCCCATTTTTCCTACCCAACCTTGTCAGTGGATGACACCATCTTCTATATCCCTGAGAAAAGATTCTCTGAGCTCCTTCTCCACCTGTTCTCCTCTCATATCCATCTTCTTACCTTTACTCTAGTGTGACCCCTCATGACCTTTCTCCTTTACTATTGAAATAGCATCTCACTGGATCACTCTGATTTTGATCTCTCTGCTCTGCAGTCTATTCTTCCATATGACTGCTGAATTAATACACCTAAAGCACGGATCTGATCATGTCATTCTCCTGCTCAAGAAGCTCCTATGGCTCCCTATTGGCTCTAGGATGAAATAAATACTCTTCTATTTGGCATTTAAAGCCCTTCACAATCTGACTCCAGATTCTCTTTCTTGGTTTACTCCCCATTATTCCTCGTTATGCATTCTCTAGTTAAATCCAATTGGCCCATTTGCTCTTCTCTGTTCACTATATTGTTTCCTGTCTCCATGACTCTGCATAGCCTGCAGCCCGTACTTACAAGGCCCTTCTAATTACCTCCATCTCTTAGAATCTGATTCTGGACCCCTGTCCTGATCCCCTAGTTTCTAGTCCCCTGCTTATAAATCACTCTGCTTATGTCTTGTCTTTATTTACCTGCATTCATGTTGTTTCAAGATCATATGAGACCGTTCATGTGAAGGCAAGAAGAGCTTTTGTCTCCCCAGGACTGGCCAGGCTGTGCCAGTTACCCTGACCCCAAACTGAGCCTGTCCAGTACATGCTGAGCCAGCTGCAACAATGAAGCCAGTTTCACCACGTGCTTTCCTCCTTCCCCACAGAGCACAAATGTAGCCAACAGCGGGAGTAAGAATTCTCCAGATTCCACAGGGGAACCCAGCACAGAGTGTCTTTTCTCCAAAATATTAATGTCTGATTTGTAACCATCCAGGATACATTTGTATGTGGAGAGACTGCTGGACCTTGGGGGCAGGAAACCTGGGTTTGGGTCCCTCCTTCTGCCATCTACCAGCTGTGTGAGTGGCTACGAGCCAGTCAACTCTTCCTTTCTAAGCTTCAGTTTTACTCTCTGTTAAAATGGGGGCACATCTCCCACATGAGGTGACTGATTAGAATAATTTAAAATCATAGAGAGTTGGAAACCATCTGGTCCAAACTATACCTGAGCAAGGAATCCTTTGTTAAGACACCCACTGGTCATCTAGCCTTTGCTTGAACACCTTCAATGTGGGAAACACCAGTCTGTCCTGGGGGACAGTGCGGAGGCACATGACCTAGGTTCTAGTCCTGCTTCTGATGCCCACCAGGGACTCTGAGTGACATTAAGGAAATCATTTTGCCTCTGTGTGCCTCAGTTTCTCCAGTTGTCAAGAGATGCCTTGGGCAGATGGCCTCCAAGCTCCCTTCCAGCTCTAGATATATGATCCTAAGTCACTTGACTTCTCTGGATCTTGGTTTCCTTGCTTGTTTGGAGGTCATCTAGTCCAATCCTTTCATTTTATAGATAGAAGAAATTGAAGACCTGGAATGATAGGGGACTTGTCCATGGTCACAGGTCACCCAGAGTCTGAGACTGAATTTAGACTCTCGATCTGTGACTGGTGCTCTTCCTAGCATGCATGCGTTTAGAGCTATCTTCAGCTGGTGGGCTCATTGACTTATTTCAGAGGGACCGAGTTATTTACCTGATGGGAGGGGATTGCTTGGATGGATTTTGAAGTTTTCTGCTGAGGGTGGCATGGGAGACTGGAGGGTGAACTGGCTCTCAGCCTCAGAGCTCGGTGTGGACATTCTGCTTTTGAATCATCACTTAACATTTCTGGACCTCAGGTTCCTGTCAAATATGGTCTTTGGACTTGCAAGATCCCTTTGACCTTGGCTATTTCTGTGTGGAGGTCACAGGGCCTTACAGAGCACATTTCCTTTCCTTTCTTTTGCCAGACCATGAGGGAAACATAGAACAAACTGGTAGAGGACAAATGAGACCCCTTCTTTGGGCAGGTCAGACTCAGAAGGTAGCAGCCCACATTATAACCCCATTCTCAGCATCTAAGTTTAAATTTGGTGCTGAACCAAAATAGAACTTGAAAGAATTCACCGATCACTTCCTGAAAAAGATCCCCAAAAGAAAACTCCTAGAAATGTTATAGCCAGGTTCCGGAATCCCCAGATCAAGGAGAAGGTATTGCAAGCTGCCAGGAAGAAAC
>CM053587.1:348147330-348162226 GCA_028646515.1 Pseudochirops corinnae
AGTCAGTTACTTGACTTTTAGGTTCAGTAGAACTCTGCTTTCAGAGGGGAGAACTCTGTCCCAAATCACTGGGGTTTTCACAGCTGCTGGAGCTATTAGGAGGCCACCATTTATGCAGCCCCCACCAGCTTTGGCTCATTGGTCACACACTGCAATCCAATCCAAGCAGCTCAAGGCAGGAGTACTTAGCCTCTGAATGATCACTTGGCCCCCCTGCAATCTGCAGGCTGTAAGCTTCTGAAGCAGCCATGTGGAGGCAGCTGCAGGGCTGCTTCTGCTGCTGCTTTCTAGCCCTGGGGGCAGACAGCCAAACTGCTTCTTTCCCCCAAATTTAGCCAAGTTCCACTGACCTTTCACTTAGTCCTTGTTTCTTATGGGTTGGTAAATCTGGAAAATGTCACAGCTGCCAGTGATTCACACTCCAGCCGTAGCTTGTTCTGGTGGCCCCAGGGCTCCAGCTGGGGGTTCATGCATTGCTGGTCTGGGCTCCCAGTGTACTGTGATGAACCCCTTCCCATCTGCCTGCCAGCTGCCTTCAGTAGGAGCTTTGCCACTCTGCTGCTTTGTGAGTTCTGGAGCTTTAAAATTTGTTTAGAGTCATATTTTATAGGTATCTGAGGCGGTTATGGTGAGAGAGCTGCGGAGTTTTGCGCTTCTATGCTGCCATCTTGACTCTGCCCTCAAGGATACCAATTATATTGAAATAAAGGTTTAGTCTTTCCTCATACAGAATTCCTTAACCCCTTGAAATCTATCCTTGGATTCCTTGGGGAGCCCAGGGAAAGACCTGTTAATTCTAGAGGCTAGTGAATCCCTCCTGAAGGTGTACCTGCTGTTGGAGTTTCAAAATACAGACTTTTCAAGCTAGAAGGGCTTTTAGAGTCTAGCAGGGCTGGGGAACCTGAAGTCTTGAGGCCACGTGTGGCCCTCTAGATCTCAAGTGAGGCACTTTGACTGAATCCAAACTTCACAGAACAAATCCCCTTAATAAAAGAATTTGTTCTGGCAAACTTCAACTCAGTCACAAGGCCATACCCTAGGACCTAAATGGCCACGTGTGGCTCCCAGACCACAGATTCCCCATCCCTGGTAGGCTTTCTTTTATAGATAGGACAACTTTCTGCAACTTTCTAAGTGTAGATAACAGAGGCATGAGAGAGCTTGGGGCATATGAGCAGGTGGCCATTCCTTTTTTGCATAAAATACAAACCCTCATTAAATCACCTTTTCCAGTCATTCAGTTGTGTGTGACTCTTCCTGACCCCATAGGGGTTTTCTTGGTAAGGATATTGGAGTGCTTCACCATTTCCTTCTCCAGTGGATTAAAGCAAACAAAGAATGAATGACTTGCCCAGGGTCACACAGCTAGCGCATATAGCTATAGTGTCTAAGGCTGGATTTGAATTCAGGTTTTCCTGACTCCAGGCCCAGCACTCTATCCACTGAGCCACCTCTTTTCATAATAGCACTAAGAGAAAATATTATTGGAAGCAAGTTTGAGAAGCCAATCAGCCAATCTATAAACATTTATTAAAGGCTTACTGGGGCAGTAGAACTGGGGCTGCCTCTGTGGATAGAACACTGGGCTTGGAATCAGGAAGACTCATCTTCCTGAGTTCAAATCTGGCTTCAGACACTTACTAGCTGTGTAACCCTGCGCAAGTCACTTAACTCTGTTTGCCTCAGTTTCCTCATCTGTAAAATGAGCTGGAGAAGGACATGGGAAAGCACTCCAGCATCTTTGCCAAGAAAACCCCAAATGGGGTCACAGAGAGTAAGACCCATCTGAAACAATGCAACAACAACAGTAACAACAACAAAAGGCTTACCAGGTACCAGGTATGGTGCTAAGGGCAAGGGATGCAAAAATCAGAATAAAGACCATACCTGCCTTCAGGGAGCTTACCTCCTAACGGTAGATAACACATGCAAACAGTCATGTCCATTAAAGATAAATACCATGTAAAAATACCATGAAGGACCTTGAAGAGCAAAGATTTAAGTCTCGAAAGAGTCCAGGGAAGCTGATGGGGGAGATGAGGACAGGCAACAATCCAGATATGGGGACAGCCTATGAAAAGGGACAGAACTGTGGCCTGTGTGGTTCTGCTGGAGGAGCAGCAGTGGGGCCAGTGTAGCTGGAGAGGAATAAAGTCTAAGACAAAAGTGTCAGGGGATGGGACAGGTCATGTAGAGCTGGAAAAGGGGGCCAAAAAAAAGACTTTTGATTTCATCCCGGAGGTAAGAAGGACTGAACCGAACAGGGAGAAGTCAGGTGTCTTCCTGACAACCTCAGCAGCAATCAATCTTTACCTAATTTAGCTTCACATTTGATCATCTGAATTTTTGTCAGAGACAAAGTGCTTCTTATAAGAGTTTTGCTCTTTTCGCTATATAAATAATTGAAACCTGTTTGAAGAGAAAGCACACCAGAGCTGGGCAGGGAGATTGGACTGGGTGACTCCTGAGTCTTAAGATTCAGTGATTCTAGGTTTTTGAATGAAGCCATATTAGGAGAGTGCAGGTCCTTGAATTGGAAGGACCTGAGATCAAATCTGATCACAGACACTTATTAGCTGTGTGATCCTGGGCAAGTCGCTTAACCTTATTTGCCTCAGTTTCCTCATCTGTAAAATGATCTGGAAAAGGAAATGGCAAACAACTCCAGTATCTTTGCCAAAAAACCCCAAATGGGGTCATGAAGGGTCAGACAGGACTAATTGACCAAACACCAAATATTTAGATTTGTTCATAGCACAACATGACTTCATATTGGTGAGAAGAATCTCCCTTTGCTTCTCTTGCGGGGTCACCTCTCAGTAGTCCGTGTGTCAATTCTGTTGTGTCTTCAGCTCTGTTATATCTTGTATCCTGTTCACTTCTTTTTACCCAGGCCACACTGAAGACCAATCAAGGGACAGTGGGAGGCTTCTTCCTGGCTGGCAGGGACATGGTGTGGTGGCCAGTGAGTATGTCCCACTCTATCCCCTTGTTATTGATTTCAACAGTGGATTTCTGTAGCCTCTCCTAAGCTTCATACTCAGGAAGCCTGAAGCTCAGCTGAGGACCAGGTGAGATCCAAAATAAGAGAGAGAAAAGAAAGGTCAGGCCTCCCTTTGGACCTCACGTCTTGACTCGCTTCTCTTTTGTGTACTTGTTTAGAATGAAAATGAGGTACAGGAGCCTTGGGCTCTTTCCCAGTGACCAGGAGAGGAATCAAGGTGGAAAAGGGGAATATGTTGAGAGAGAAGCTCAGTGAGGTTGGGTTCCATTCCCCTATGCTGCCCTTTCTTCAGTGTTATTGCTTGGTCCATGATTTTTCAGACCCTATCAGGGACTCAACAGAAAGATGAACGAAAAGAAGGGTCATGTGACAGCTTAGTAGACCAAGAACCAGTGGCAGGTAGAAGACTGGCCGGGATGGAAAGGAGAAGCAGCCTGTTCTCATGGTAGAGGAGAGGGGGCCAAGCCACCGAGCACCATTAAGAGCCCCAAGAAAAGATGGGTTTGAATCCCACTTCTGCTACTGCCTAGCTGTTTGACCTTGTACAGGGGCCCTCCTCTCTGGGCCTCAGTTTCTTTCTCTGTAAAAGGGGGCAGTCAGATTAGATTTTCTCAAAGGTCCCTTCCCATTCTCAAGTCCATGATCCTGCAGTTGTATAAAAGTCTCTGATGGTTTCACAGTCTGATATCTGCGTGTTCTTTTTCTGGCTTCCAGATCGGTGCCTCTCTCTTTGCCAGTAACATTGGCAGTACCAGTTTCGTGGGCCTGGCCGGGACTGCTTCAGTCTCGGGAATTGCTATTACTGTGTTTGAGACAAATGTACGTGATGCATCTTTGATGTTTTTCTGTTAACTGCCCCCCCCCCCCCCACTACATGCAGGGAGAGCTCCTTCTTAACCTAAAGGAATCCATTCAGTCAGTCAGTCAACAAACTTTTATTAAGCCTTTTCTGTGTGTCAGGCACTATGCTGACCACTGAGGTGTCAAAGGAACTCATTTTGTTACAATGAGACAGCAGCAGCTGACTAGATCCTTCCCAAATATACAGGGAATAGATGGGAGGCCATGGCAGACAGGATGGCCCTAGTGGGGATGGGGGAAACCTGGGAGGGAGGAGCCCCAAGAAGAGCCTCAGACAGAAGGTGAGATTTGAGCTAAGTCTCGGGGGATGTCAGAGAAGCTCAGAGTTGGGGATGAGAAGGGACAGCGTTTCTGGCGTGGGGGACAAGCCAGCAAAAATGCCTGGAGCTAAGGGGTGGGGTGTTGGGTGTGACACTGGGCCTGTTTCTTCTACTGTAAAAGAAGGGAGCAGGACCATGTGACCTTTAAAGTTCCTACCAGCTCTAAATGTTTGCCTTCTTTACAAAAAGTCAATTCTCTTTTTCTAACAGTACCTTCATCTTCTAGTATATCTTGCTTCCTTCCCTCCTCTCTGAACAAGTTACCTTTCTCCCTGCATCCAGAATAATAAATACTGAAGAATAAAAGAGGAGAAAATGCTCAAGAAAGCCAAGCAATGTATCATCCAGCCTCCCAGTGTATGCAGTGTTCCTCACTCATAGTTCCCCACCTCTACAAAGAAGGAAGGGAGGGAGGTGCATTCTATTTCTTTTTGGACACCAAGGTTGCCCATGTCATCCCATTCAGTTGGGATTTTTCTTGTCATTCTTTCGGTGGGTCTATGATCTTCAGGCTTCCAATCCAGCTCTCTCCTCCCCACCTTAGAGCTGCCTTGGTCTGAGGGGCTTTATCCTCTTGGCTGAGGAGACTTCCAGGGAGCAGGTTGCCAGCTGCAGAGTTGGATGAAGTGAGTGGGAGCCTGGGATCTATGACTGTTCTTGGGCTAGACCATTGAGGATGACAAAACCAGAACTCCAAATCCCCAGAGAGAGTCAGGTGTACCACACCAGGTCAGGTGTCCACACCAAATATGCTGGAAATAGTTAGAGATGTCAAATAGGGAAACCCTGAAAGGCAGTTATCTCCAACCAGATTCTTGCAGGGGCAGCCACATTCGGAAGGTCTAATTCCCGTTTGGTCCTTAAAGAGTTCTGTCCATGCTGGGCTCTAATAGGTTTCCTGAGGGCTACTCCATCACTGCCTTATCCTAAACTGGGAAAAGGATTCATTCATTTATTTACCTATTCAGTCAACATTACTGGGTACCTACTGAGGTAGAGTTCTATGCTGGGCATGCGGAGAGAGAAAAGGCTTCAATAAAATGCCATTCCTCTTCTTATGCAGCTTATGGCCTAGGAGGAGGAGGAAATAAAATGATAGTTACCTGTAATAATATGCCCTGTAGACACTGGAATACCCTGACTCAGCCTTCAGGCCAAGAGGTGCCCTATGACCTGGCACAAGCTTGACAAGTCAGATCGGGCTGTGGGAATTCTGGGTGGTCAACAGCAGGGCAGGGCAGGGCAGGGCAGGGCAGAGAGGATACCTGAAGACATCGTGAAAGTTCAGCCTCTGTAGACCTGTGGGGATCCAAGGATGGGCACACCTGCTCCATGCTCTGGAGGGCTGCAGTCTGCTTGTCTGTTGAAGAAATAGATGGGTGTTGGAAGGAGGGACCCCAGGGGGGGCGGGGAGAGAGACAGAGACAGAGAAACAGAGAGAAAGAGGGAGAGAAACAAAGAGAGACATACAGAGAGAGAAATAGAGACACAGAGAGATTAGAGAGATAGAAAGAGACACATGCAGAGAGAGAGAGAGACAGAGAGACACAGAGACAGAGACACAGAGAAAGAGAGAAAAAGAGAGAGAGAGATAGAAAGGAAGAAAGAGACAGAGAGGTAGAAACAGAGACAGAGACAATGTGTGTGTCTATGGCCAGATGTAACATTCTCTCTAGGCTTTCTCCCTTCCCATCTCTGAGGCCTCTGACACCCTCAACACTGTGATTAACCCCTATATTCCTTTCTTATACCAGTGGCAGCCTAGGGCCTCTTTCTCCAGAGACCATATGCCTAATGCCACATCAGCCACTGGAGTTCTGCAAGTAGAGGCTGAAAGGGCTACTTGCTAGGAATGTTGGAGCAGTGATTCTTGATCATGTCTGGATTGGGCCAGAGACCTCTGAGGTCTGCCATATTTGACATCCCAGAATTCTGAGTCACCTATGTACCTAATGTTCCAAACTCACATGTCTTCTGGTCCACTCCCATAAATCTCTCTCTGGACCCTGATCTCAGGGAACTGTCCCTTTTGAAAGGATCTGATAAACTAACTCACATTAAAGTGCTAACATCTGATCACTTATAGACTATTCTAGCTCAATGGCACCTTATTTATTCAACTGAAATTTAAAAAACACCTACTATGTGCTAGGTGCTGTACATGTAGAAACAGAATGAAAACAGCTTCTGCTTTCAGAGAGGGTACATTCTACTGGAGGAAAATGCCCTTAGATATAAGAAATGCAAAATAATTTTAGGGAGCATAACAGCTGGAGGAGGGAGGAAGCAGGAAACAGGTAGAATTGACCTGAGTTATGAAGGATGCTGGGAATCATGCTTCAGAGGAAGAGGTGAGGAGGAAGAACATTCCAGGCATGGGGAAGAACTTCTTCAAAGAGAGAGATGAAACATGGAGCTTGTGCATGAGGGGCAGCAAGTCAGCCAGTGTGGCTGCAGGGTCAAGGAACCCAAGGCAGAGAGAGAGAGAATGTCTCATCTAGCAAGTAAGCATCAGTCATGACATGAACCCAGGTCTCCTGATTCTCCATCCAGAGTTCTGTCCATGGTATCAGGTTTATTCTAGGTTATCCAAGTTGAAAGGTGCCTTAGAGATCTTCTGGTCCCATTGTTTCCTTTTACAGATGAGGAAACTGAGATTCAGAGAAAATAAGGGACTAGACCAAGGTCTAACATGTTCCTCCATCCAAAGGTTGTTTTCATTTTAAAAGATGAATATTAAAGACTCCCTATTAAAGACGAAAAATGTTACACTCAAAGGAATGGCATTCTCAAGGTGGGACCCATTTTGACCTCATTGATTAAAATTGTAAGAGAATTCTTTCTTGGAAGCCATATTTCCCAATGTCCCTTTAAATCATGTCATATGAGCATCAGATGAATAGAGGGAAGAAACCCAGGATCTTAGGGAATCAAGCACTGGTTGGACAGGACCAATGAGAAGATAAGCTTGATTCCTGTATGATCTCTCCTTGTTTCTTGCAGAGTTTGCCATTGCTGCTGGTCCTAGGCTGGTTCTTTGTCCCCATTTACATCAAGGCTGGGGTGAGTACCCAAAGGGAGGGGCTCTTTCTCCTTCAAAACCCTGCCTCATCAATTCTTGAAAGACTATTTGCTCATCCTTTTATAATGCTTCAAGTTTTCCAAATCTCTTTAGCTATAACGGCTATGGAAGATGCATTGCATATGAAACTTTACTTTTTCTTCTTAATTTCACAAATGAGGAACCTAAGGCCCAAGGGTGGGAGGGAAGAATTAATGACCCAAGGTCACATGAGGGGCAGGACTTGAACCAAGCTCCCTGGCTCCAAATCCCATGTTGGGATGGTGCCTTTCCACTCTAGCATCAGGGGAATGGAATTAATTGGAATGCTGGCACAATGCTTCAGAAAAGTCCATATTCACCCAATCTTACTGCTCAATGTTCCCATGATGCTTTGTGGTGCAGTGTGACTCTTGCTTCTTCCTACCTGTGCAGGTGGTGACCATGCCTGAGTACCTGATGAAGAGGTTTGGAGGGATGAGGATTCAGGTCTTCTTCTCCATCATTTCCCTGTTCTCATCTGTGGCCATGAGGATCTCGGTGAGTCCATCCTTACCTCTGCGTTTTGGTAGAATGTAAGTTCCCTGAAGGCAGGTGCTGAATCCTTTCAGTCTCTTTCTCTCCATTGACTGGCACAGCTCCTGGCACAGAGTACGTGCTTGGTAAATGTTTGTTTTATTAAATTTGGGGGCTGCTACCAAATGTAGAAAGCCTGGTGTGAGAGAGTTGGGAGCTATCATTGAATATCACTAAAATATTGGTGGTCTGGCAATGTGAACTTAATAGGAAGAAGAATGCTAACATAGGGAAGGAGGAGCTGTCTCTGGTCCTAGAACAGAGAACTAGGGGGCTGGCCTGTAGATTATTAGTAAATTGCTCCTGTTCTGGAAGATACCTCTCCATAGGTTCTTAGTTGGCTGTGTTTTCTCTTATGATGTGGAAGCCCCCAAGGTAGCACCCTATTAGCACCAAGACTAGGGAAGGCAGTGGAGCTGGCTGCAGGTGAACTGCATTTGGACCCCTTTGGTGCTTGAGGAGTTGGAACTGGCATATTTAAGGAAGAAAAGCTGCTGATTACTGCTGGTGGATTGGTAGGCTGGGCTACCCTTGGTATCTTTCAGTGAATTCCATTGGCTTGGGAGGAAGAATCATGGGATCATAGAAATATCTTAGAGATGATCTAGCTCAGTCCACTCATTTTATAGATGGGGAAACCGAAGCCTAGAGAGGTTAAGAGGCTTGCCCAGGGTCACACAAACAGCAAGTAGCAGAGTTCGAATTTGAATTCATGGTACCTGGCACCAATTTCTGGGCTCTTCCCACCATACTACCCTGTTCTCTGAGGGCTCCAGAGAAATTGGTCAGATTTATTGAACTTACTTTTTGCGTTTTCGAGAATGATCTCTCATGTGCCCTTCCAGGTCTAAGATGTTGTGATTCTTGGGTGATTACCTTCTTTATCTCCTCTCTCTAATGTCAAGTCCTCAGATCATGTACTTGTCTCATTCTTCATTAGAAAAATGACTGGCCCCAACATTTGCTTTCTAGCTATGTCAGCTAGATTGAGCCACATGATTGAGCCACAACCTGAAGGGGTGATGCTTCCCAGACCTCTTACAACCAGCATTTAATGAGCCCTAATTACCATAAGCAAGCTGGATGAGCTTGGACCAGTTCTTTCTTCTTCTTCTGCCTCATTTTGTCCCTGTTAAATGGGGTGATTAGAATAGATTAGTAACTATCAAAGTGTAGGCTGGGAACCCTGGAGGTCCTCAAGACCCTTTCAGGGAGTACATGAGGTCAAAATTATTTTCATAATAGCAGCTAGATGGTACTGTAAATGGAGCACTGGGCCTTGAGTCTGGAAGTTGTCATTCAGTCATGTCTAAGTCTTTAGGGTTTTAAGGTTTTCTTAGCAAAAATACTGGAATGGTTTTCTATTTCCTTCTCTAGCTCATTTTACAGATGAGGAAACTGAGTCAAACAGGGCTAAGTGACTTTCTCAGAGTCACACAGCTAGTAAGTGTCTCAGGCCAGATCTGAATTCAGAGGGAGGAGTCTTCCTAACTCCAGGCCCTGCACTCTCACCATTGCACTGCTTAGGTGCCTCTGTTTCAAAGATCTGAGTTCAAATCCAGCTTCAGATGCTTACTAGCTATGTGAACTTAGGTTATATCTAATGTCTCTTTCAGTTTGGGCATCCTATCCTGTGTTTGTAAGCACTGCACTGACATAACCAGGGGCAAAGTTGTCAGTATTAGGAGTTTCCAAGAATAATGAGGCACATCTTTTACCCTCAGGCAGTTTTCAGTCTAGTGAGGAAGATGG
Organism: Pseudochirops corinnae; assembly: GCA_028646515.1. NCBI lineage: Eukaryota > Metazoa > Chordata > Mammalia > Diprotodontia > Pseudocheiridae > Pseudochirops > Pseudochirops corinnae. Next base: position 348,156,905 of record CM053587.1, read on the forward strand.
GACTAAGGTCCCTTTCAGCTCTGACAGTCTATGAGTCTGTAAATGCCCAAACTCATAGTCTAGACAGTAAGGGAGGATGCAAATAATAGCTGAAGGCTTCTTGGAGAATGAACTGTCCAGTAGAAGAGTTTTAATTTTCTCTCCTAGACTGGAAAGAAATGTTGGGAGTTGCAAAGAGACAGATTTTGGCTAAGTCAGGAAAACCTTCCTAACAGAGATGTCCGAAAGTGAAATGGATATCTTTGCCTCTCAGATTCCCTATCAAGGCTTAACTCAGTTGTTTCCTCCTCCACAAAATTTTCCTTGATTTCTCCCTCAAATATTCTCAGTATACTTTGCCTGGATCTCTTGGTTGCCCCCACCTTATATTATATTTGTGTGCATAGCCTGCCTCCCCATCTAGACTGAAGATGGGAACTCTTTCATTTTAGTCTTTGGATCCTAGGAGCTGAACACACAGTCCATACTTAATAAATGTTCATTGGATTGAATAGAAAAATGGTATCCCTGTTCCTGGACGTCTTTCAGCAGAACTTGAATAACTTCTTGCTGGAACTGTCATAGAGGAGATCTTTAGTCTGTAAATATGTATTTATTAAGTGCCTACTACATTCTGGGTATTGTGGTAAGTGCAAGTTGGAGTAGACAGCTTCTGAGGTCCCATCCGACTGTGGAAACCTGTATTTCTGTGGCTAGGGTGGTAGCAGGCTCTCTGATTTTTTCCTTGTTAGACTTGGGGTATTGTGTTCTGTTATGGGTGTCATAATTTATGAAAGACTTCAATAAGCTAGAGAGTGTCCAGAGGATAAGCAGGACGAGGACAGTCAGAGGATCATAGGGAGAAAATCAAATAGAACCTTATGGGAGAGGAGGCACCCAAAGTAGGCATTGATAGGGAATACGAGAGGCAAGGCAATCCATTCCACTTTGGGACACCTTTGGTTATTAGGAAGCTTTTCCTTACATTGAGCTAAAGTTTGACCTTCTTTACCACCATTTCTTTCCAGTCAAGTAGAAGAAATCAGATCCCTCCCCTCGAGTAGCTTCAGTTGGTACTGAGGTCTCCTCTTCTTGACTTAGCAGATTGCTTCCTGGATCATGTGTCTGGGCATTTTTAGACTCATAGACTATCAGAGCTGAAATGCCATCTGGACCAATCCCCTCATATTAAAGATGGGGAAACTGAGATCTAGGGAGGACAAATGACTTCCACTATGTCACACAGCTAGTCAGAGCTTAAGGGCTATCTCTTTCAATATTCTAGCTTTACGAAAGTGCAAGGAAACATCACAGGGTAAAAAGGCAGCAAGAACTTCCTGGGAAAAGGCTCAACAAGTTACAGCATATGAATGTAATGTAATATTGCTATGCTAAGCTGAGTCGCTTGATTTTAGAAAAACATTGAAATACTTGCATGAAGTAATGAAGTAAATGAAACAAAGAGAATATTGTATACAGTAACAATAATATTCAAAGAACAACTTTGAATGACTAATTCATCTTGAGTAGCATAAATACTCAAATGAACAATAAAGGACCTGTGAAGGAAGATGGATCCACTTCCAAAGAAAGACCTGATAAACAGAAGGATGTTTGGTATCGTTTTACATATATGTGTGTATACACACATTTATTTGTGTTTAATTATAGCCTTCTCTAGCATGTGGTGGGGAGGAAGGAAGGAAAAAATTAGAAGTACACAGTAAAGAACAAAATAAAATTTAGAAGGGAGAATAGAAATCAGGATAGCTTTGAAAGCAATGATTAGTATTTATTACATAGTTGATTTTTTTTTAAATAAACACTCTGAAATGTAAATCCATACTTTTATACTGAATCCTCTATGTTGTGCTGTGTACATAGAAATGTTCTTTTTTTTCTTTTTTCTCTTTCTGAATTTAAGTTTGAAACAAATAAAAAATTTAAAAATGTTAAAAACAAAACTTAAAAAAAGAGAAGACAGTAAGGGCCAGAGTCAGCACACCCCAGGGAAATGATATACCCTCTCATTTCCGCCCCAGTCAGCTGTAACCAGGGTATGTACTAGGCACTAGCACTATAGAGACAAAAATGGAGCAGTTTTTGCCCTCGACAACTAATGTTGTATTGGAGAAGATAATGAGTATGTTTATTTGACAGACAGAAGAAGCATTAGCCCTATTCAGCTTTGCCCAGTGGGTAGAAGCAGGAAGAATGGGAAGAAGTTCCAGAGAGGAAGATGCTGGGGTGATAGAGGGAACAGCTGCTTAACAGTTAGACCTGTCCCAAAGGGGAATGCGATATCTTCAGGCAGAACTTAGAGGAATACTTGGAGGATCCATTGAGATGGCAGTTAGCATTCAGGAATGGCAGGGGCTTTAACCATCTTCGTGCTGTGGCCCCCTTGGGTGCTCAGTCTGCTGAAGCCTTGGGATTCCTTTTTAGACTCAGTTTGTGCAATGTGTAACATAAGATGCACATGATTACAAAGGAAACTGATCATGTTGAAACTGAGTTATCTCTGTAATCCATCTCTTTGTCTCTGTATCTACCTATGTATCCATCCATCCATCTATCCATCCATCTATCTATCTATCTATCTATCTATCTATCTATCTATCTATCTACCTATCTATGTACCTATGTATCTATGTATGTATGTATCTATCTATGTATCTGTGTATCTATCTATCTGTCTATCTGTCTGTCTGTCCATCTGTCTGTCCATCCGTCTGTTCATCTGTCTATCTCTCTCTCTCTTTCGTGGATCTCAGATTAAGAACCACTGGTTTATGGTTTGAACTCAGTGGCTGCTGAGGTCCCATGAATTCTTACTCTCTGGAATTCTGGACAGAGGTGATACTTGAAACAGGCTCTAGCATAGGTGGTAGGACATAAGTACAGAGAGAGGGAAGAGCAAAGGAGGCACATGTGTTCCCCTCTTATTTTGTGCCTCTTGGCACAAAGGACAAGATGATCCTCTGAAGCCCCTTCCAGTTTGGGGCTAAACAGTGTGAGCAGAGGTGTGGAAGTGGGAGTGAGATCGGGGTGGAGAGGTGCTTGGTCTCCTTGGAGCTGAGGGCTCATTGTGGGGAGGAGGGGTAATGAGAGTGGACAGGTAGGTGAAGCCAGTTTGCTGGAGGCCTTGAATGGCAGCTCCCACTTATAATGTTGGAGGGGCAGTCACATATATGGAAGTTTGCCTTTGCCTCAGCTTGTGGTGAGAAGTTTTAATAGCTGTTAATGTCAAAGACATGACCTTTTGTTCACTTTTTTCCTTCCCTGAGTGATAAGATATTCTCATTGGGTTTACTAATTAAGCCACAAATTCCAATGTGACTTTAACCTTTTCACAGCATTATCCTAGAGCTGGCAAGGACCTAAGAGTCAACTGGGTCTTGTTCTTTTATATCTAAGGGGAAAGGAAGAGACCGGGATTTCATCCAAGGTCACACAGCATAGGAAGAATAAAAGAAGGTTTATTTAGGAGTGCCCATCGAGTGGTGAAGGCACTGTACTAGAGCCCTTGAGCTTGGGGTCCAAAGGCTTAAATCCTGATATCCTGATCCTGTCACTTACTGGCTGTGTGACCTTGGCCAAGTCACTGCATCTCTCTCAGACTCAGTTTCTTCTTCTATCAAATATGGAGCTGGCACCTGATGATCTTTGAGTTTTGTTTTCCTTTCTTTTCAGACATGCAGAGTTGGGAAACAAAAGTAGGAATGTTATTTCCTAACCCCTACAAATACTTTAGTTGTTAATGGACATTTGAAAGGGCAGCAAAAAGTGGGTGGAGGGTAGAAGTAATGAACTTCTAATCATAACATCATAGTTTTCTGAGCTGGATCAGGATTTGGCCAGAATCCAGAAAATAGCAGGGTGTGTCATGATCCCAGGCCATCCCCACAGCTACTACCTTACTCAAGACACATGCTATTTTTCACTTATTGACAAGAACTTCAGGGTGTTCCCAAATAATGTTTACTCATACATTTGCTATCACTTCCTTTTCTTGGTTGGAGGAGGGGAGCATGGAGCCTATACCTGTATAGGGAACTTCCAGTGTGGATACTCCTTCCATCAGTGCAACTCATCTGTAACTTAGAGTCCTTGACAGTTTCCTGGAAGTACTAGGAGATAAAGCAGTTTGCCATACAGAGCCCCTGTGGGACAGGGAAAGGACTGGAACCCAGGGCTATGTGACTCTCTCCACCATACTACCATTCCTCTTCGTGTCTCAGGGCTCATATACAGGGTTTCTAGAGAGAGACTTGACCCTCTAATTCTCTGTGCATTTCTCTCTTCTGTGGGTGTCCTGCTCACTATTTAGAACTGGCAGGGGTGGGGAACCTGCAGTCTTGAGGCCACACTTGACCTTCTAGGTCCTTGGGTACAGTCTTTTGACTGAGTACACATTTTACAGAATAAGTGTTTTTATTAAGGGGATTTGTTCTGAGAAGTTTGGATTCCATCAAAGGATTGCATGGCAGGAACAAGAGGGCCAGATTTTGCCTTGAGGCTGCAGGTTCCCCACTCCTGAAACAATATTCATGGGCCTGGGTTTGTCAGATGGTGCCGTGATTCACAGAACAAGACCCTGGAGTCAGGAAGACTAATTTTCTTGAGTTCAAGTTCGGCCTGAGACACTTACTAGCTGTGTGACCCTGGGCAAGTAACTTACCCTGTTTGCATCAATTTTCTCATCAGTAAAATGAGGTACAGAATTCCAAACTGCTCCATATCTTTGCCAAGAAAACCCCAAATGGGGTCATGAAGAGTTGGGCACATTTGAAAATGACTGAACAACAAAAATTCCCAGGTCTCATGGCCACTATGATGTCAGGGAAAGAATGCTGGATATAGAATCAGATGGCATATCTTTGAACTTTCTTAGTTGTTTGACTTTGAACAAATCACTCAGCTTCTCAGGGATTCCCTTTCTTCCTCTGGGAAACAAGGGTTTTGGACTAAGGGACCTCTGGAGTCCTTCCCAGTCCATTCAAGGACTCTATCAATCCTGCTGCTGACACCTGTAGATCCAAGCATGAGCAGCTTTCCAGAGGACTGCTGCTGTGAATAGCTTTCAAGATTCTGATTACATAGTATAATGAACTCTCTATTTATTCAATAACAAATCAGAACAAAACATTCACAGAAAATTGAGGTACAGCATTCACCATGTTGCAACTCAACAATTTATTACTAAAATGGCCACGTGGTTTTCACCAAAGTGGCCACATAGTTTTAAACAAAGTACATTCATTTAGTCAATCAAAAAATCCTTAATTCAATCACAAAGTACAAAAGTCAAAGTTCTCCACCCCTAAGTTATAGTAAATCTTC